>CM031240.1:220617540-220922540 GCA_018340775.1 Taxus wallichiana var. yunnanensis | reverse complement strand
TACTCAGGCTCATCAGATTCTTCCATTTCCCCATCTTTAGTAGAGCGTTACAGGCTAGTGGAAGTTAGGCATGGCCTTAGTTGGGATGTCAAGATTGCTTTTAGATCTAATATCTTAGTAGAATCCTTAGTCAAGGAGTGCATATTGGACCTAGGACCCTTTATCACTACTTTATATCTTTACATCCTTCCTTTGGGTCCGTATGGAGTTATCTTGGGCATGGATTTTTGTCTACGAATAGAGCTAGAGTTGATTACCACAACAATGTTATATCTTATGCATATGATTTGGTAGTGGAGTAAGTGATTACTTGAGTCTAGAGACCCATCTCTATTCATACTATTTATGCTATGCAGCTAAAATGGTGTGCACAATGGGGTTGTCGGTTATATGCTATTACAATTAGTTTTAGGTCGAGAAGATGGGGTTCGTAGACCTTTTCTTTATGATCACCCCATTTTTAGGATTTCTCGATGTTTTTCCAAGTGAGTCATCAGAATGCCTCCCTCATGTGAGATTGAATTTCACATTGGTTTGGTTATAGGATTGGAACCTATGTCACATGCTCCTTATAGGATGACCACACCTAAGCTATATGAGCTCAAGTTGTAGCTAGAGGTCCTTCTCAAGAAAGGCCTAATCCATCCTAGTGTATCCCCTTGGGGTGCACTAGTTATTTTTGTGAAGAAGAAGGATGGATCCTTGTGGTTGTGTGTGGAATATCATCAGTTTGAACAAAGTAACGATCAAGAATCATTACCCCTTCCTCAAAACAATGATTTGTTTGATCGGATGAAGTAGACCACTATTTTTTATAAGATTTATCTTAAGTCAAGATAACATCAGCTAAGAATTGCAGAGGCGATATTCACCGGATAACTTGTCGTATGAGATATAGCCACTATGAGTTCATGGTTGTGCCATTCGATCTAACAAATTTCCTGCCGCAGTGTTCATGAGTTTAATGAATGGGGTGTTCAGGACCTTTCTAGACCAATTTGTACTCATGTTCCTTGATGATATTTTTTATATTCTCTGATACGCGTGAGGAGCACGATGAGTGCCTTCGTCATTTTCTATAGTTTCATCATGAGTAGCAACTTTACGAGAAACTAGAGAAGTGTGCATTCTTTCAATCAAAGGTGTAGTATTTGGGGCACATTACTTATGGGGAAGACATTGCAGTCGATCCTTCCAATATTAGAACCATCATGGAATGGCCATCACCTACTAGTGTGATTGAGGTGTGTAATTTCATGGGGTTGGTAGGGTACTACAAGAGATTTTTTCAAGACTTTTCTCGGATTGTGCACCCCATCACTTCCCTTCAATAGAAAGGGAAGAATTTCATCTAGTCAGATAGATGTGAGTAGGCCTTCAGGACACTAAAGGAATGCCTTACGACAACACCCATTCTTACAAAGTGTGAAATTCACATGGAGAGTTTTTCCTATCCACATATGCTTCTTTAGCATGATTATGAGGTGTATTGATGCAGGAGGGCCATGTAGTAGCCTTTGACTCTTACAAAATCAAGGATTATGAGCTCAATTATATGACTCGTGATCTTGATCTTACAAAGATTTATGCATGATTTGGTTTGATGAAAACATACCCTGTTAGGCAGGAGATTCATTCTCAAGATTGAATATTTGAGTCTTCATCGCCTCTTCATGTAACCCAATCTCAATGCTCATTAGCAGTGTTGGATGAAGTTATTATGTGAGTATGGAATTGAGATATATCATGTGAAGGGGAAGGAGAATGTGGTTTATGACACTCTGAGTAGACAGAGACATTTGATAATGGATACTTTAGTGGAATTAGATTTGCAGTAGTATTTTACATCATCTTCCACATTACACTTTCTACCTTATAGCCAGATCACGAGATTGAGTCTTAAATACCCCTTGAGGGGAAATTTGATGGATTTTCATTAGTTGCAAATGGTCTTCTTAGACATAGAGGCTGGATCTATGTACCTAGCGATGGAGGCTAGAGATAGTATATCTTGGAAGAGGCTCATCATCCACCTTATTTATCCTACCAAGGGGTGAAGAATATGGACACTATCTTGAAACAAATATACCATTGGAGATGTCTAGTAATGAGGCCATAAATAGGTAATAAATTACCATTATTTTGTCCTTCCAAGTGACTTTTGAAAGTGGATTTAAACATAATATTTTAATTTATAGTTTTCTTAAGATAGAATATAGGATATATATCGTGTTCATTCTTTAGAAGTATTTTTTTATCTATTTTTTTACTAAACCTATTGATTATTTAGGAAAGATGCAAAGTCTAGTGTATGCAGGCCATAAAGAAAAGAAAATGCTAGTTCTATAAAAAGTAGAATTGATAATGAATTCTATATATAAAATCAACTCTCATCTCATATGTATATTTCTCTTCAAAAATTATGCAAGTTCAAACAAATAATCATCTCGATCCAAGATCGTGTGCAAAAGTTATATTTGTTTTTAGTTAGCTCTAGAAACAATTGGAGTTAGCTCTAGAACTTGTAGTTTTAGTTCCAGAACCTACAAATTTACCTCTAGAACTTACAGATTTAGTTATGAAACAATTGGAGTTAGCTCCAAAACAATGAGAGTTAGCTCCAAAACAATTGGATTTAGCTCTGAACTTGCGCTTTAATTCTAAAACTTACATTTTGTTCTGAACTTGTAGTTTTCGTTTGAACTGTATAAAATGAGGAATTATGGATAAATAGAGAATATAATAGGAAATATGAGAGAGGTTTTTGTTCAAATTAAGTTTTTAACAAAAACTCGCATTTATATTTTCTACAAGTTTTACCAATAAGGATAAATCTACCTTTTAGTGAGATGCGATCCAATGAAAAAATGTATGAGACGAGCACTAAAAATTCCACAACTAGAGACAAAAAAATTAAATAAAAATATGAGAGATTATTTTGTTCATATAAATGTGTTTAAAAAAACCTCATTCATATTTTTACAAGGTTTACCAATAAAAATGAATGTAACTTTTAATGAGTTGTAGTCTCGAGGAAAAAGTTTATCACACGAGCACCAAAAATTCCACACCAAAAATGAGAAAATTCAAACAGAAAATATGAGAGAGGTTTTTGTTCATATAAATTTACTTAGCAAAAACCTCATTCATATTTTTACATAGTTTTCCAATAAAAATAAATCTAACTTTTAGTGAGTCAGTAGTCCAAGGAAAAAGTGTATTAGGCAAGCACCAAAAGTTCCATAGTCAGAAAAAGAAAATTCAAATGGAAAATCCAGGAGAGTTATTTTTTCAATATAATATTTTGATGAAAAAAATTATTCCAATAAACTAGGAAAATAAAATCAATGTGATTCTTGTTACCAAAAGCAAGGAGAAGATTTGGGAGCAAATTTTCCTAAAATAAGTGAGATAAGACTTCGACTCCAATCATATATCTTTCTCCATATTTTGTGGAGATGGAGATCTTAGTTGTTAGGATTGGAATAAAGATAAGATTATATTGTATTTCCCAAAATAAGGAGTTGGTTGGATGCATGAATTATAAATGCAACCTCCCACACTCTTATATGTAATTTTTGGACTACCAAGAAATAGATATCCATTCTTCCTCATCAATATTCTGAGTGAAATTGTTTTGCAGATTTTGAATTAAAAATATGAATTAAGTCCTCTTTCAAGGAATGAGCTGGCCACTCATTCCAAGGAAGATGGATTAGTGTGTTATGTTCATTTCTTTATTTATGTTGTTTTTCCTTTTGTTGTGATTTCTGATTTTGTGTTATGTAATCCTTCTTTCCGTACAATTTCTTTTGTGAACCTGCAGGTGTCTTATTTATCTTTCCTTATTTTTAATTCAGTAATTTCATTCATACAAGTGTGATTTCTTTCATGCAAGCATTTCTTTCCTTTTCATTATGTGTGATTTATTTTATATAGTTTGGATTGTGTTTAAAGGAGCTATTTTCCAAAGATCTTTTTTCTCTTATTGCATACAACCATCAGACACCAGCCCTGGATTGACATTATTAATGAGGAGGATTGACGAAACTCATTATTTTGGCTCCATTACTAGGGGTATGGTGTTATTAAGATATTCACGAGTTTTCTAAGAGAATATTTTAGTGACATGAGAATACATCTTGAAAATTTTCGTGATAAGAAGTATTTTGAGGTAGTTCTTTAAAATTTTATTTTATACAAATAGATTAATATTTATTTCATGCAATATAGATTAAAATTTTATTTCTGCAATTATGAATGTTAGATTGTAAATATTTACCTCCCCACAAACTAACTCTATGTATAAGAAAAATGACTGTGATGTTTGATCAAGAAGGTATAATGATAGGGACAAAGAATTCAAATCTAGATTCTATTTATGAAAAAATGGCAGAAACATGACATTGCATCTGGAAGTAGATCCAGTTGATGAAATATCAAATTTCATTGTTGACAACCACCACCTTTCTCCCGTGTATCAACTAAAAGATCAAAGATCTTATTGCAATAAGTTTAGTCGAAATCGGCTTATCCAATTTCTAAGAATGAAGTGGTAGCATTTCTAATTAACTCCATCCATATTCAGGGTCTTTATTAGAGCCAAAATAAAAACCCACTCATAATAAATCCACCCATCCAAATTAGTTTTCACCCCATAATAAAATTCAATATCTGAACCATATCCATTAGAAAAATTAGTTTTCATGTATTTCAATTTATTCATTTTTGTATATGTTTGTATAACATTAAGAAGTAATTATTGTGAATATCAAGGAAGAAATTTTTTCGTCTTTAACGTCGACAGAAATTTCGAGTTGTTTTGGTACTAGCATGTAATTTTTTGAGCACCAACAGATCAACCAAGGAGCAAAGCTTAGAAGGACTCATAGATAAATAACACAATCTAGCTCTTGAGATCACTATTTTGGGCATTGAAAATTACTATGGGGATTCCAATATTGCACAATTCGAGTTGGGCTTTGAAGACCTAGAAATCTTCTTGGAGTTACCAAGTATGCAAAGGGGTTTTTATGAGATCTTAAATATTGCTTCTTATTTTACATAGGCTGCAATCGATGAATATAGTCGATAACGGATCAAATTTTTCTCTAATATTTCTCAAGATATCATTTTAGCAAACTAAAAATAAATAAAAAAATTTGATTAGAAAACTAGCTTCTTGGCCAATCAAAGGAAAAATAAATTTAAAAAAATTTGATTGGAAAACCATCTTCTTTGGCCAATCAAAGTCAAAAAAAAAAATTGATTGGAAAAACCAACGTGTTGGTCAATAAAAGGAAAAAGGGGGTGAATCTTCTTCAAAATAAATCACTTGTTACCTTGTGGCTTCTTTCTTGGCACTATTTGACCATGTTAACAATAGGATGACAAGGACAATTAGAGGTGTGATCAATTTATTTTTTTCTACTATCTTTTAAGCTTTCTTGTAAGTTTTTCTATCACATGCTTAGATCTAATTTTAAGATCTCATAGGAAGGAAAGATAAAATTCATATCTCCCGTGCTTACAAATATGAAAATATATGCACCTCTTTGTAATCAAATTTTTAGAGTCTAATTTATGGGCAACCATGAATAAACAACATGCATGAGGACATGCATGAGCTTAGGTGTGGGAGAGAAGGAGAAGCACGAGGTATGCATTTTGATTTTAAATATGAGGCACAACAAGAAGATATCCACACAAGAACCTGTTGTAAAAGAAAAAGAAATCAAAAATAGTAGAAGGAGATTCACACAAGAACCTATTGTAAAATAAAAAAAATCAAAAACAGTAGAAGGAGATCCACACAAGAACTTGTTGTAAAAGAAAATAAATCAAAAATAGTATAAGGAGATCCACACAAGAACCTATTGTAAAAGAAAAGAAATCAAAAACAACAGAAGAAGATCCACACAAGAACCTGCTATAAAAATAGAAATCGAAAATAGGAGAAGGAGATCCACACAAGAAATTTTTGTAAAAGAAAACAAATATAAAACAACAAAAGGATATCCACAAGAAGAACCTGCTATAAAAGAAAAAAATTAAAAACAAAAAAAGAGATCCACACAAGAACGTGCTGTAAAAGAAAGAAAATAAAAAACAGAAGAAGATCCACAAGAACATGTCCTTGAACTATATATGGAATGAATACATGCATAAGCTCAATGCAGAGAAAACTCTAAGAAGATGAGATAATAATATAATACATGAGGAAATACATAATATTAGGTGTGAGAAAATGATGAGACCATAAATTGGCCATAAATTACCATTATTTTCTCCTTCCAAGTTACCTTTGAAAGTGGATTTAAATGTACATATGTACCTTTGAAAGAGGATGGATCTCTGCACCTAGTGATGGAGGCTAGAGATAGTATATCTTGGTAGAGGCTCATCATCCACCTTATTCAACCCACCAGGGGTGAAAAATAATCACCCCATTTGAGACAACTATACCATTGGAGATGTCTAGTAATGAGGCCATAAATTGGAAATAAATTACCGTTATTTTGTCCTTCTAAGTGACCTTTGAAATTGGATTTAAATAAAATCTTGTAATTTATAGTTTTCTTAAGATATAATATAGAATATATATCTTTTCATTATTTAGAAGTACTTTTTATCTATTTTGTTGACTAATCCTGTTGATTATTTAAGAAAAATACAAAGTCTTATGTCTTGAGACCATAAAAGGAAAGATAATGCTAGTTCTGGGAAAAGTGGAATTGATAATGAATTGTATATCTAAACTCAACTATCATTTCATATCTAGATTCTTATTGATAAATTATGCAAGTTCAAAAAGAATCATCTCAATCTGAGATCATGTGTAAAAGTTATATTTATTTTTAGTTAGCTCTGAACAATTAGAGTTAGCTCCGGAACTTGCAATTTTAGTTCCGGAACTTGCAGATTTAGTTTTAGAACTTGAAGATTTAGTTCTAGAACTTGTCGATTTAATTCTAGAATAATTACGAGCTAGCTTTGGAACTATTGAATTTAGCTTTGAAACAATTGGAGTTAGCTCTGGAACTTGTAGTTTTAGTTCTAAAACTTGTAGTTTTGTTTCGAACCTACATAAAATGAGAAATTTTGAATAATCATAGAATCCAATGGGAAATGTGAGATAAATATTTTTCATAGCAATCTATTTAAACAAAACCTCATTCATATTTGTTACAAGTTTTACCAATAAGGAGAAATCTAACTTTTAGTAAGTTGCAGTCCAAGGAAAAATTGTTTAAGGCGAGCGATAAACGTTCCATAGCTAAAAACAAAAAAGTCAGATGGAAAATATGATAAAGGTTTTTATTTATTTTAATGTATATAATGAAAACCTTAATCATATTTTCTATAGGTTTTACCAATAAAAATGAAGCTAACTTTTAGTGAGTTGCAGTCCAAGGAAAAGTGTATCAGACGAGCACCAAAACTTCCACAGCCAGAAATAGAAAAGTCAAATGGAAAATGTGAGAGAGATATTTGTTCAAAGTAATGTTTTGAGGAAAAATATCCTTCTAATAAAGTAGTAGAATAAAATCGATGTTATTCTTGTTACCTAAAAGAAAGGAGAATATTTGGGAGCAAATCTTCCTAAAATAAGTGAGATAAGACTTTGATTCTAATAATATATCTTTCTCCATATTTTGTGGAGATGGAAATATTAGTTGTTAGGATTGGGATAAAGATAGATAATATTTTATTTCCCAAGATAAGGAGTTTTTGGATGCATGAATTATAAATGCAACCTCTCACACTCTTATATGTAATTTTTGGACTACCAAGAAATAGATATTCATTCTTCCTCATCAATCTTCTGAGTGAAATTGTTCTACAGATTTTGAATTAAGTCATCTTCCAAGGAATGAGTTGGCCACTCATTCCAAGGAACATGGATTAGTGTGTTATGTTCATTTCTTTATTTCTGTTGTTTTTCCTTTTGTTGTGATTTCTAGCTTTGTGTCATGTAATCCTTCTTTCTATATAATTTATTTTGTGAACCTACAAGTGTATTATTTATTTTTCCTAATTTTTAATTCAAAAATTTCATTCAGCAATTGTGATTTCTTTCCTACAAGTTTTATTTCCACAATTGTGTGTTTCTATTTCTGCATGTGTCATTTATTTTATATATTTTGGATTGTGTTTAAAGGAGATATTTTTCAAAGATATTTTTCTCTTACCGTGCATATAGCCATGAGACACTAGCCCTAGATTGAAATTATTAATGAGAAGGATCGATAACACTCATCATGTACGAGATATGTAGCTCGGTTTGTGTCACGTTGTTTAGAGTGGCAGAGGGTTAAGGTCCAAAGATCAACATCCAAATGGCCTTCTCTACCTGCATGATATACCAAAATGGAAATGTAACACCATTTCCATGGATTTCATAGTAGGGCTACTGACATCGAGATACACCACGATGCCATCATGCTCACGGTGGTTAATTTGATGAAAGTGGCTCATTTTTCTCCAGTGAAGACCACCTACATAGCTAGTGCAGTGGCGCAACTATGCTTATATGATATTTTCATAGTGCACGGGATTATGGAGAAGATTATTTTTGACCGTGATCCCTTATACAACTCTTGTAATGTCTACTAAAACAACCCACTTGAGATCTAAGAAAAACCTAGGATTAGTTAGGAAAATTATGGAATATTTTTTTTTTGTTTAAAAGAGTCAAAAACCGGAGTTACAAAACAACAATTGTCGCAAGCACATTTTCGAGCCAAATATTATTAATATCTTGTAGTTATATTAATACACCAATTATAAAAGATCTCAAGGTCCATACTTAGGGTTAGATTAATCAATTAGGTTAAGAGGGTAATTTCTCACATTACTACTCTTTAACATGCTAGAACAATTCAACCTAAATTTTGTCAAAATTAACGCACTCAAAACTTCCCAACAAAATTCCCATTAGATAGTAAATTTTCTCACCTTTTTGGTGATATAAAGAAGTCCTCCTAACTCCTCATATTTCTCAAGATATGGGCTGGTTGACCTTGGGAGGAAAATTTTCCCAAGAGCGGGTCTGCGGGCCTAGGGGAGAAAATTTTCCCATGCACGGGCCTGCGGACTTCGAGAGAGAATTTTCACCCAGAGGAGGAATGCGGACCAGCGGGGTGGGGAAGAAAATTTTTCCCATGCACGGGCTGGTGGAACGGGGAAGAAATTTAGCATTTTTTCCCTTTTTGGGAAAAAAGCATGATTTTCCTCTGTGCACCCGCGAGCCCGAGGACACGTGTTGGCATTTCCCAACTTTGGTAGAAAGTCAGGCCACTGGAGAACTTTTAGAATTATCTCTTTGTTTTCAAAAAGTGGTAAGGGATCAAAAGAATCGGTGCCTCCACCGACGCCCAAGGTGTCACGTGTCAGTAGGCTGGTGGGAGAACTTAGAAAAATTTTCCCAAGGAAATTTTTTAAAGGATTCCACTCCTCCCCCGATGCCTTGTGACGACATGTGGCGGGACTTGATTGGTTGCGGGCTGGTGAGGCCATGGAGAAAAATTAGAAAATTTTTCCAAAAAATATCCGAAGTGCTAAGTTTATTTTAGAGGATCCACTCCTCTACAAATTCCCCGTGATGCCTTGTGGCAACACCTGATTGGTTGTAGGCTAGCAGGGCCACGGAGAAAACTTAGAAAATTTTCTCAATTTTTTTTTCATTAGAATTATTTTTGAAGCCAAATGAAGGAAACTTCATAATGCCATAACTTTTGATTAGGAACTTGATTTTGAGAAAACGAGAACTTTTGGAAATATCTTGATGCCCTCTTTATACAAAATTCATAACATTTTAATTTTGATAAAGTTTAAGGGGTGAATTTTATGAAAATGATCTGCAAGATTTTAAAAGGAAAACTAGTAAATTTTAACTTAAGAAATTTAAATCAATTAATCTTCTTCCTCCCTCAACTTATCCATTAAACATGGAGGATTGTTCTTAGATGGATTTAGGATGGATATAGAAGGTAATTTTGTTTGTTTGAAAAATTTACAACTTTGACAGTATAACGGTAGTGAAAGAGTTGGAGCCCGAGTTTGCTAAGTTTTCTAAGACATTCCTTAAGTTTTAATGCCTAGATGAGTTTGTTTAGATTTTATTATGTCAAATTTAATGTTTCATTTGTTATTTCTTTGATGCAAGTTTGGTCTGTGCATTTTTGGATTAAATAATTGCCAGTTTGAAAATACAAAACAGATGTCAAATTTTAACGGGTCTATTTACCATTTTTTACTTCCAAGTATTAGAATACGTTAAAATTCCAAACTAATACATTTAGTTGACTCCAATCAAACCATTCAAAACCAAAATGTAATTCTGATTTCAAATTTTACACCTTTCAAAAGACAGAGCTCTATGTTATCCTCACACGCATTTCTTTCTTTCAAACAGATATTTCAAATACATTTAAATGATCAAATTCAATACAATAATGCAATTTGAGAAAGGTAATACATTAATTTATTGATTTCAAAAGACAACTTATAAATTAATTCTTTCATTCCTCAAATTCATCATACTGAATATAATTCTTTCTTTCAAAAGAAACAGAGTATATCTCTTTCACATTTCAATTTAAAACTTTCATATTCAATACAACATATTTCCGTTACAAAAACATATACGATTTCATCCAATTCAAGTGGGAAGGTTACAATAATTTTTATCTCAACAAGGGTACGTCAACCTGTTTTACTTCATTTACATTTGCTCCAGAACAACAACATGTAGATCTATCATTTTTCCAATTCTGATCACAACAAGAGTAGGGGAAAGGAAACGCTCTCCACCCAACCAAGACATCCAATGAAAAGGAGAAGACATCCTTCTTCATTTTCCCCGAGCCCCAACCACAAATCAATAGAATATTCAATTCTACTCATGTCAACAATAGGCTTCCACAAAACACATGCAAATTTCACATTTAAAACACAGTCCAAACAGAATCTAGTTTGTAACTACATTAAATCATGACAAACAACACTAAGGTTTCATCAAGCAAGCCAAAGGAGAAAGAAACTATGAGGGATGCTACTTATGCCTCCTAAAGGAGGAATGGGTATCACCACTTGATTTCAAATGCCCAAAATATAGTATATCAAAGCCCCGACATGCCCTTATGCCTCCCCTAAGTACTCCTTACTCCTCACATTTCCTTATACCTCCCTAACCTCTTATGGAACCCCATAACGAGTAAAGAAATGAAAGATATTTCTTTGTAAGGTGGAACCAAAATCCCAACTTCCTCCACACTTATACCTCCCCAAAACACTTGTGCCTCCAACAAAATGAACCCCATATTTTTCTCCTACACCATACCTAGGCCATCTACACAACATCCCACAAATATACCAAAACATTAACAATAATAACACTTTCATAAACATAAATAGAAGCTTTACAAGAGCCAAGCTCCTACCTCTCCATGATGGAGTTGTTCCAAGTTCCAAAACAACAAGCTTTATCCCAATGCAAGCAATCCCAATCAGCCAAGCACAAGCATGCAACAATCTTTCAAAAACTTCTCCAAGCAAGAGCTCCAAAACAACAAATAATTCACCCCCAAAAGGAGTTTCCAAAAGTGAAGCAACCCAAAACAAGGCAAGCAATTCAAATTTTATAGAAGAGGGAAAAGAAGAGGATGAGGTGGATCCATGTAGGATGCCACATCACACATCCTCAACCCCAACCCAAAATTCAACTTCATTCTCTAACTCATAATAAATATGTAGGTGAATAATATGACAATTTAGTTACATACTCCATTTCAACCCACACCCCAAGGGATTGAAATTAAACCATGTAAGAAAAGTGCAATAAAACTTACAATTTTTCTTCTCAAAAAGTATTATAAAATTTTAAATTCAACTCTCTAACCATAGGTATGGTTGGTAAATAAATTTAAGAGGTATGGGAAAAGTTTAACTTGTCCCACAAGCCTCCAAAATCAGCCTCTAAGGATAAATTCGAATTTCCAAGAAGGTGGAGTGTTTCACACTCAAATGTTAACTTACACATCACTTACACATATCTTACACATCTCTTACAACAGTTTAATTCAAGGCCACAACTTCATTAATTACTTTTTATGATATATTTTAATTAATTAACTTAACAACATGACTACTCACAATATTAAAAAGCATTTAATGAATAATGAAAGGGTCAAAGCACCACAAAATAAACACATGCAAGCATAAAAAAGGAACCAATAAATAAATACACATAACCCCTTGGTCACATTAAAAGGTGATCCCCCATGGGAATCCCTAAAACACAAAAATACACACAAATAATTACAAGTTGCCATGGTGACCCTTTTGAATTCATCTAGAATTCCAATATGGTTGGTCTCTAATCCCCGATGTTTGTTGTGATATTTTATCCTCAAAACATGAATACCTCCTTTGGCCTCATGGTCATATCAAAACATCCAAAATAATATAAATAAAATTCCAAAATCATCTAGATATACGGATCACAACAACATCCAAGTAACCAATAAGATCATTTGCAATTTTACTCAACAACTATATCATCATCAAATAATTTCCATTTCTAGGTCTACTCACAATATACAAATATCTCATGTCTGAAAAACATCCATAGTATAACCATGTCAAACAATATATCAACATTAATATCCAAAATGTCTCTAATAATAATCATGCATCATAACTGAATCAAGTCAACAATAATTCATGATCTAACATCTAACAACATACTATAATAATATCCATAATCGTATCCATAATATAATCGGTAGTATCATGATCGTATCAAAAAGGTGTCAAAGGGAAGGGGACACTACATCCCCTCCCCTTAGACTCAACTTCCATTTGGAAGTCACTTGAACAAATGTTGAAACCGAACTCATAGAAAAGTAGCATCCTCCCATGTAGTTGCGGTCTCAAAATATGTCTCACTATACTAACACCTAATCAATCTATCTACCTTGAAGGCCCAGGGTCCTACGATCTATGATGTGAATGGGCTCCACCATCACTTGTCCCTAATCCTAGACCTGCAATGAGGTCCAATCTAGCACATGAGAAGGATCTATAATAAATCTCCTAAGAAGTGAAACATGAAACACATCATGTACGCGAGACACGCTGGTGGTAATGCTAGGTGGTAGGCTAAGGGGCCGATAAGCTCCATGACCTCAAAAGGACCAAAGAATCTAGGAGCCAACTTAGAACCTTTTCCATAATGGATAGGGATCTTATGTGGCATGATAAAAAGGAACACTTTCATGCCCACATCAAAACTATGGTTGGTATTACGCTAATTTGTGTACTTCTTTGGCCTATCCTGTGCCTCCTACAATCTTTGTCTGATCAAAACCACCTGCTGCTCCTTGTCCTGTAACAAAGCTGGTCTAAGAGAAACCCTATCCTCTAGCCTATACTAACTAAGAGGTGTCATGCACTCTCTGCCATACAAAGCCTAAAAAGGATCCATGCCTATAGAACTCTGAAAACTATTATTAGGTGAAATCCACAAAGTACAAGTACTCCCATTAAGACTACTGATCCATCACATACATCCTGAGCATATCCTCTAAAATCTGATTCACCCACTCAGTTTGTCCATCTATCTTAGGGTGATAAGGTGTACTGAAATTGATCTTTGTTCCGAGGGCATAATGCATAATAGTCCAAAAATGGGAAGTGTACAAAGGATCGCGATCACTAATGATCTTCCATGGAATCCTGTGCAACCTGACAATCTCATTAAGATATACCCATGCCACTATACTAGTTGTATAAGTGGTCTTCACCAGAGAAAAGTGAGCCACTTTTGTCAATTTATCAACCGTGACCATGATGGCGTCATGGTGATATCTTGACATCGATAGCCCAACAATAAAGTCCATGGAAATGATTTCCCATTTCCACTTTAATATAACATGAGGAAAGAGAAGGCCACTAGATGTTGATGCTCACCTTCACTTTTTGCACTATAAACAGATGTGACACAAACTAAGCCATGTCTCTACAAAATCCTCTCCAGTGATACAACTGTCTCAAAGTAGCGTTCATCTTCCTCACCTCGGGATGGGATGAATAGGGTGCACGATGTGCCTCTATCAATATGTCCTGCCTTAAGCCTCCATCTCTGGGAACATAAATCTGACCTCTGTGCCTAAGAAGTCCATCTACCTCTAGTGAGAAACCATAAAACTTCCCCTCAAGGGGTCTCTAGGACTCAATCTCTACTCGAACTGTAATGTAGAAGCTGTCAAGAGGAAGCTGTTGAAGAATCCTGCTCCACAAATCTGTGCCCACTGAAGTGGCCATAATCACATGTCTTCATCTATTGAGAGCATCTACCACCACATTATCCTTCCCTTTCACATGCTCTATCTCCATATCATACTCACAAAGCAACTCCATCCAACGCAAAGACTCAATTGATCACCATGCGTCTGAATCTCCACCAAGTAGAAATTTCCTCTATTGAACCAAAGCATGCACAACTGCCGTAAGCTCAAGATCATGAGTCAGATAATTAAGCTCATAATATTTGATTTTGTGAGACTCAAAAGCCACTACTCTGCCCTCCTACATCAAGACACCTTCAAGTCCTACTAAAGAATCATTTTTACAAATGAAAAACTCACCCCGTGGATCCAAAGATTGCAAGAATAGGTGTTTTAGTGAGACATTATTTTAGTGTCCCAAAGGCCTTCTTGCACCTATCTCGACCAAACAAAATTCTTCCCTTTCCGTTGAAGGGAAGTAATGGGATGCACAATTTGAGAAAAGTCCTGAACGGATCTCATGTAGTAAGTGCTAGTCCCATGAAGCTACATACCTATGTCATAGTAGTGGGTGCTGGCCAATCCATAATAGCTCTAACCTTGGAAGGATCGATGGCAATACCTTCCCGTAAAATGATATGTCCCAAATCTGCACCTCTTTCTAAAAGAATGCACACTTTCTATAGTTCCCGTAAAGTTGCTGCTCCCGAAGACAATGAAGAACCTGACGAAGGTGCCCCTCGTGATCCTCATGCATACGTGAGTAAATCAAAATGTTATCAAGGAAGATGAGCATGAAGTGATCTAAGAAAGTCTTGAATACCCCATTCATCAAACTCATAAATACTATGGGGGCATTAGTTAAACCAAAAGGTACCACTGTGAACTCATAGTGGTCATATCTCTTACGGAAGTCGAGTCTTATGAATTTATGCCTCTTAAATCCTCAGCTGATGGTAGCCTAACTTAAGGTCTATCTTAGAGAAAATTGTGGCTCCCTTCATCTGATCAAATAAATCATCAATGCACGGAAGGGGATAACGATTCTTGATCGTTACCTTATTTAGCTGGCGGTAATCAATACACACAACCGATAGTATCCATCCTTCTTCTTTACAAAGATCACTAGTGCACCCCAAGGGAAATACTAGGATGAATTAGCCCTATATCTAGAAGGCCCTCCAATTGTAACTTGAGCTCACAAAGCTCGGGAGTAGTCATCGAAGAAGGTGCTCGTGAGATAGGCTCCGGTCCTAGAACCAAATCTATATGAAAATCAATCTCATGTGGGGGTGGTAACCTCGGTAGCTCCCTTGGAAAGACATCTGTAAAAACTCTCAAAATGGGATCATCTAGTGATGGTCTACTAGACCCATCCTCGATCTATCACTAACCGTGATAAAAAACATTGGACAATCCCATTGCAAACAATACTTAAGCCGCATAGCATAGATGATGCAAATATAAACGGGTCTCTTGACCCCCACTATCACTGCCTCCACTCCTAGATCATTTGTGTAAGATATGATCTTTTGGTAATAATCCACTCTAGCTCTATGTGCAGATAGCCATTCCATGCCCAAGATGACTCCATAAGATCCCAACGGAAGGTTACGAAGATCTGAGGTAGTGATGAAAGGTCCCAAATCCACCACACACTCCTTAACTAAGGATTCTACATATTTATTTGCTCCGTAAGCCATCTCAACATCCTAACTATGACCTTGCCTAACGCCATCAGCCCGCATCACTCTACTAAAGATGGTGCAATAAAATAATTAGAAGAACTCGAATCAAATGAAATGGAAGTAGGAATACAACCAATGTTACTGCAGGTCTCAATAACTATACTCGATGCTCTCACTAGTGGTTCTCAACTCACGCATACATCCCATGACTATGCCCCAACTACCTAAAATGGAACACAAGACCACCAAATAAAAGTTAAACAATATATGCAAAGGGACTACCTAGTGTGTTCTAGATACGGAAGTGTGATACTTCCTGACAAATATATCAATCCACTATTTAAAACAACTTAATGCTGGTAATAAAGTAAATCCTACTATAGTAAAAATGATTTAGGTATCTCATTCATCTACAATAAGAAAATTCATTCACAACAGGCTAAGCTATGATTGAATCTGAAGGTCAAGGTCACTATCAGGATACTGTTATTGGTCAGGTCAGATTTTTTTGTAGTTTAGGGTATTTGGTGGTGGTTTTAGGCTCTGATCTGGGTTTATAAAAGACACAGAGACCGATGTTAGTTTAGGTTAACCATGATGGTTATGGGTGACTAGCATCGGTATGGTCGGGGTATAGAAACTCAATAAAACTTGGTTGGGTGATAGATCCGGGATTAGATGAAGGTGGAAGGGCAATGGCGAGATTTGTATGGATCCTAAATATGCACAGGAATGATAGAGGTCTAGGTATGGGTAGTGCAAGGGTGTGGAAAAAGGATGGTCAAGTTTACATGGAGGTAAAAGGGTGGGGAATGGAAATGAAAGTAGAAACTAATAACAAATGTAAAAGGATCTGCTCAAATGACAAGGAACCAATGCAGTTAACAAACTTACTATTTGTATGAGCTTGATGTCTGGTTGGTAATGGTGGGTGATCAAATGAACTTGGTGTAGTGTTGGCACTTCCTCGATGCTCCCGTGAAGGTAGGTGGCTATGTGATTGCTTCGAGTACTGTATATGGGTGTTTTTGATGTTGGTACGAGATGTTGGTTCTACTTGCATGCAGCTCTGGTTTTGTCACTTGTTCTCAAAAGATGTCTCTCTCTCAAAAATGTGCCAACCTCCAAAACAAATGTGCCAACCTCAAAATAAGGTTGTTTTGGGAGTTAAATGGTAACCGACGGTGGTTTCGGCTTAACCGGTGGTGGTTAAGGGTAACCAGCATCGGTTAGGGTGGATTTCCTAGGTTTACTAAACTAGGCAGATCCCCTTGATTTTCTTGGGATCTCATTTCATTTACTCCACGGATCAGATTGGAAGCTTCCTTCTAACATGTGTGGGAATGTGGTTAGAGGGAATGTAGGCATTGATTTTTAGGGTTTGGGTAGGTTTTAGTTAGTTATGACAACTTACTAAGAATAGGTCTTAGGGTGAGGTGGCTTGATGAGGTGTCTAGGTGAGGTGGATATGTGGGCATTATCCCAATTAGGATATTTAAATAATAAATATTGTGAGGATAATGAATTAATTTAATTAAATTAATTAAATTAATATTATAGTGGGATGAAGGGGCCATGGTAGGTGGATGTGTTCAAGGTATTTATTTGATGGGGACCAAAGGGAGTGTGACCTAATTTTAGTGTCTACATTTTGCCCCTTTTTGTTGCGTAGCTTGTATTGGTAAGCGACGCTGACAAAAAATAAGATGTGGTTGCCCCATGTGTGGGTGAAGGTGATCCCCCTCAAACCAGAACTAATGAGGTAGAAGGAAGAATCGGTGAGTGGTTTGATAAAAGGTGAATGTGATGAAGAGGAGGGTGGGTAACAAGGGAAAATAAGGAAAAAATATCCACTCGGGTAATCTAGGTAATGGGTCAAGGTCAAAGGTAGTAATAGTCAAACACACACACACATATAAAATGTAGCATGGTACTGGGTGAAGAGCAGGAAAACTCTACATTGTCTAAGGTCGATAGGTTTATCCAAACAAGGTTGAGTGATTCTGTATCCAAGGTATAGGATATGGTCAGGAAACATGACGTAGGTCAGGTGCAGAACGTTTAGGTGTGTTCTGGTACACCAAAGGTAGGGTCAAGATAAACGGTCATGGTAAGAGGCAAGGTAAGGTCATTAGGTCAATCAACATAGGTAATAGTGCCACAAGGTATAGTGAACACATGAGGTCAAAGGTCACTAGCGATGTTCCAAGTCCAAAATCTAGGTCACGACATAGGTAGGGCCGAGGTATGGGTAAAATAATGAGTCCCCAAATGAGGATGAGGTTAGGTAGTAAATGATGAGGTCGAGGGAGGTGAATGGTCAAGGTGGGGTAAATGTTGGGTGGGGAAAAAAGAGTGACGGGTAGGGTAATAGGGTGAAATTGGGGGCAATGTGGAAAAGAGTGTGACCGATGCCGGTCAAGGGTAACTAATGCCAGTATAGGGTAACCAATCACGGTAAGGTAGGGAACATGACCGATGTCGGGTGAAGGGTAAATTGGTGTCATCGTTAGGTCGGGGATGTTATAAAAATGAAAAATCCACATTTTTGCAAATCATTTGTCTTCTTGTGAATTGGGAAAATGACACAAGAGAGAGAGAAAAAGGGAAAAGTGTCCGGATGGAATGGAGAGTTGAGTTGGCGAGCCAAACGGTGGGTGATTGGTAGTTGAGAGGTGGGTCCATGGGATCAGATTGTGTGATTTGATTGGTTGGAGGCATGGTTAGCGATTGGTGATGGCGAGGCCAAGAGGGATTAGGTGGGCCACCGGTGCAAAGAGCTGACGTGCCACCATGACATGGAAATGGCAACATGATGAGGTAAGAATCAAACCCATGTTGTGTTTTAGTTAGATAGATTAGGTGATAAGTCGGGGTTTGACAAATTGGGTTTTTTTTTTTGGGGGGGAAAAAATAAAATTTGAAATGTGGTAGGGTAAATTGGGTAGAATAGGAACAGGGAGAGAGGTGGGTGGGTGAAGGAGGGGTGGAGGGAGCTGAGGGGAGGTTTAGGTGAGGATGGGTGGGTAGAAGAGAGGAAAGGGGATTTTTTTAGAGAAGGAGGGTTTGGGCATCATGGTATTCACCGTGATAGTGACCGACATTCGGTAGGCTTCAAACAAGAATCGGTAGGGTCAAACCGGTATCGGTCACAAAATAGGTGACCGATGCCGGTTTATGGGTGACTGGGGTCGGTTAGAGATAACTCGACACCAGTCGGGTTTTGGAGAACAAAGGGGCCAAAAGGGCCTAGGTCGAGTGGGTGAGATAGGGAAGGGTAGAATAGGGTGCGTTGTTGAAAAACCTAGAGTAGGCGGGGGAAAAATGGGTTTGGGGAAATGATAGTGGGTGAGTATGGGTATGATGAAGGTGGATTAATTTTTTGTTTGTATTGGATGCAAGGGAGAGATCAACTGTGGATGAGAGACAGGTGCCACCTTGCTCTTGAGAGTGTGAGGCACGATGATAGTTGAGGAGTGGCATAACATGTGGAGGAGGTGGGCCTGAGTGGGGTCCGATCTATCGGCATGTGGTCCAAAAGCTGAGTCTGATGGTCACTCTCATCGATAGATGGGATTCAGTGACCAACACGTTCCACCTACCGATGGGTGAGATGACAATCACCCTAGAGGATGTGTTTAGGATCCTGTGGCTACCGAATACTGGGGACGTAGGTGTATTCAATCTCCTCCGAGGCCTCGAGGAGTTGATGCTGACAATGTTTGGAGAGGGACTGGTAGACATGACATTCCATAGTGCTAGTCTAAGTTACAGAGGGATGTATCAAGCCCATCCAGAGGAGACGAGGCTCGTTGTTTTATTGATGGAGGTAGTGTGTTGTTTCAACTTCTCGGATGCAAGAGGGAGGGATATTTCCTCGCTCATTGATGGGGGTACTACATGACATGGTGATAGATCGACCCACTTTTCCTAGGCACCAACATTCCTGGTGCAGCTATATAGAGAGTTGTGGGTGTATGGGTCATCTGCACAGGTTCAGCCTATGTTGCACATTTTTACTACACTGTTGGGCCTATGAGCACATAGTTTGTGTGTGGCCAATAGGTATGCCTTGAGTAGATGCATTTCCACCAGATTGGTGTGGGTGGGGTATAGGTGATGGGTACCTATGATTGGAGAGTGGTGATCGAATAGGGCTACACATGATGTAGCCTATTATAGGTTTATTGGAGGGGTTATCCGAGTGGACATCATATGGAGACCGTATGTGGGTTATCCCTCATTCAGGTGGATGCATGATGAGTTAGATGGTCTTTAACTATTGAGATGGATAGAGGGGTGTATTTTAGGGAGCATGAGATGATCCCAGTGGATAGGGTTAGATGGTAGTTTGGACTACCACAGACATACCTCCACCCTTCCCGTAATATAGGAGAGATGATGTGGAGAGGCCATTTCCTCTACCACACCAAAAGTGCCCATAGTGTAGGAGGAGTAGGTGGTAGACCAGCAGATTGATGATGTCGGGGTTATAGATAGATACAAATAGTGGTGGGTGGCTCATTTACGAGTAGTACCACCCAGCCGTCGTAGGGTAGCTAGATTTAGCCACCATCACGGTGCAGAGGGATGCCCTACAGGGGCTAGGTGGTGACCCTGATTACCTAGTTGGGTATGGTGTAGGATAGCTAGCTGAAAGCTCGAGAGGTGAGGTGGCCGAGTTACATGTACAGGTGGCCAATCTTTCAGGCCTAGATGGCCCAGGGTGGGGATGGAGATGGAGATGGGGATGATGGTCAGGTGGCTTCCCTACAGGCACAGGTGACAGGGTTGTAGGGCCAGCTAGCCATGACACACAGGCACAGAATTGGGGCTTTATAGGCCCAGATACAGGCACAGGGTTAGGGGCCGATGGCACCTCCATAGGCACTGGGACAGGGTCCCAATTCACAGGTAGGGTGAGATAGGGTCCCACAGGACAGTACAGGGTCAGAGGCCAATGGGGCCACCACAGATAGTGCCCATATCTAGGTTGTGGGAGGAGAGAGGAGGCTAGGTACTATCAGGACTAGCTGATGGTGGTAGGGATAGATTGTTTATCATATGCCAAGTACAGGCACAACAGCCTCTAGCGAGAGGACTAGATCACGCACCCATAACATGGAGAGCACAGGGGGCCATCGAGCCCCAAGACATGGTCAGGTGAGGCCACCAGTTCTTAGAGGCTAGTTCTAGTTGATGCACCAAAGAGGGACCCAACCACCACCTATGATGGGTGGGGAGATGTTATCAGGTCATCTAGATAGGGGCCGAGGAGGTAGAGGGGATAGGTGATACAGATATGGAGGATGTCTACCGAGATGATGCCTGATATATGGCTCCCAATTTTGACATAGTTTTGATTTTTGATATATACCATCCCTACGTGCTTCAAGATAGAGTTACAAGATTGTTATATTTTTTATCACATACTGGCCTACATGTGCTGTGAGAGATGTATAGAGATTTTGTATTGTTTTATTGTTTTATTGTTTTATTGTATATGATACCTTGTGTGCCGATGACATTTTGTATTGAGTATCGGCCTACGTGCCGATGATTTTGAGAGATGTACATGATTGGATATCCATGTATATTGTATAGAGACACACATATTTGTTTATATGATGAGATGGATGAGATTCTGATGATTTGTTGGTGTTTTATGAGAATTTTAATTTTTGTCATGATATGGATGGAAACTAGGTGAGTGAGGCATGATGGAGTCAGGTTGGTTTAGGCATGGATGGTCATGGATCGAGTTTCGAAGTCGGGTTTTAGGCATGGATGGAGTTAGGTCATAGGCATGGATTTCAGAGTCGGTTGGTTTAGGCATGGATTATTAGGTTCATGGGCATGGATGATCGAGTCAAGTCTATGGTCTAGGCATGGTTGAGTTAGGTCATAGGCATGGATCAAGTGAGTCAGGTCTATGGTCTAGGCATGGTTGAGTTAGGTTTGTGGTCTAGGCATGGTTGAATTAGGTAATAGGCATGATTAAATTAGGTTATACGCAGGGTTGAGTTTAAATTGGTTGAAGTTGTGATTCATTAATTTGTGTAATGAATGATGAGATGGGTCATGTTTAAGATGCTTTATAATACATGCATGATGATGGTAGAGGAATGGTAGTCATAATAAATGTATGTTGTGATGATGATAAAAATGTTAAGCAACTTGTTGTTTGTTTGGTTTAATTTCCAATTTTTGACATAAAAAGGAAACTAAGTGGGGTAGAATGTAATTTAGGAAGATGAAAGATGAATTGGTTAGGGTAGAGAGTGGTTGAGCTAACCTCCAAGGGCCCCATGCCCTCGGAGTGCTTGCCTACATAGTCCCGGTGAAAAGGGACCTCAGGCCGATGTAGTTCTCCCATAAGCTAGGGAAGAATATGAGGTATGAAAATGAGTTGGTAGGTTTTAGGCATGATTTTGGTTTAGGTCTGTTAGGTGTGGGTGAGTTGTGGGAAACTTGGTATAGGTGATTTTAGTGTGGTAGAAGAAGAAGATTACCCCAAAGGTAAGCATCGAGGACCAAGTCCTGTATAAGGTAATCAATACGTAATAAAGAAGGTTAAAAGATAAGAGGGGGAAAGAAATCCACCTGATTGGTTAGGATCATACCGAGTAGGTCATACCTTGGAGGAGGTGATGAACGTGAGACCCTAAAGACATTACATGATTGATTGTTCTAAGGGTGAAAAGTAGTCACATGATCACCAAATGGCATGGTTTCCAAGAGGTCCCTTGAGGTGGTAGGAAATGGGAGTGTGAATGGTGAGAGGGGTGAAAGGTGGTTAATTTTGATATGGTATGAGGTAGCATGCTCTTTGGGCAAGAGATCCAAGGTCACAATGGGCAATTCCATGACTAAAAGGCTTTTTGTGTTGACTTGATATTTGAGATAGATTGATCGATGTGGGAAGTCTATATGGGATGAGGAAATTAACTCCTTGAGGTCTTCGTGAAGCTGATCGATGCGGGAAGCTTCAGATTCTCTCACTTTTTTTTTTTTGAAAGAGCTTTACATAGTTGTCCTTCGAGGGAGTAGTCTATTTATAGCAGCGATTTAGAGGAAGATGTCCTTTTGAGGGAGTCATCTTTTTATTAGAAGTTTGACTCAAGGAGTTGGATCCCATGTGAGGGATTTGAAGTCATGGACAAGACCAAGGTGAAGAACATGATTCTTGTTCAGAAAGCAGGGTGAAATGACCATGGGATCTCATCTAAAGGTAGATGAAAAGTATCCATGAGAATCATGCTATGTGCAGTGCCATGGTACACATATTCAAGAGAAGATAACAAGTGATGGATATGCACATGATTCTTGTTTAATCATTGGTGAGGTATAAGAAGTGGATAGCGCTCAAGGGACGAGCATGAAAAGAGGAAAAAAGTGAGGTAGGACTAAAATTCAATAGTAGAATGGTCAAAGATGCAAGGCATTAAGGGGCTCAGGTTCGGGTTTACCATCAGTGAAGATAAATGATAAGCACCTGATCCATAAGTATGGGTCACGATGTATGGTCCAAGCCAATTAGGAGAAAATTTTCCCATTTACTTTTTTTGCTTTGGTTACATGTTGATTTTCTTTTAGGAAAAGGTCACCAACTTGAAAGGTTCATTCATGGACACATTTTCATAGGCACATTTGATACATTTTTGGTAAACTTGAAGGTGGTCAAGAGCGTTAAGATGACATTCATCTAATAACTCAAGTTGTGCTAAATGGTCCTGACAAAATTCATCATCATTGAGCATGTCATGGAGAGAAATGTAGAGTGAGGGAATCTAGACTTTGAGAGGTAGAACAACCTCTGTACCATAGACCAGAGAAAATGGTGTGGCAGTAGTGGAAGTATGGAATACTAGTGTGGTATGCCCACAGGGAAAAAGGAATGTGCATATGCCAGTCCTTCCCAGTATCATTAACCACTTTCATGAGAATTTTGTTTAAGGTTTTGTTAGTGGATTCAGCTTGGCCATTGGTTTGTGGGTAATAAGGTGATGAGAAACTTAGTTGAATGCCAAGGCATCACAAAGTTTTGTAATGTTTTATTTTTGAATTGTTTTCCATTATCAGTGATGAGACGATGAGGAACACCAAAGTGAAAAATGATGTGATGATTGATGAACTCACATATTTTCTCAGCTTTTGGAGATGAGTGGTATGGCTTCAACCCATTTTGTGTAGTATTCGGTAGTGGTGATGATCCATTGATGGCATTGTTGGGAAGAATGGGGGTTGATCTCTCCGACAAGATCCAAACCCCATTGAGAGAAGGGCCAAAGGTCACGGGTGACCTGTAAGGCATGACTAGGGTGTATGATGAAGGTTGGCATGTTGTTGGCATTTTACACAATGTTTGACATAGTCACAACAATCATGGTTAAGGGTCAGCCAGTAATAGCCTAGGTGAAGAATACGCTTAGCAACAACAAGGCCACTAAAGTGACCTCCACATATGCCATCATGAACTTCCTTAATGGTATAAGGAATTTCAGAACTCGTGAGGCATCGTAAGAGAATACCATCAAAGCCACACTTATAGAGGAGGCCTCCCATGATGACGTAATGAGAGACCTTTTTAAGGAAGGCACATTGTCCATTACGGGTGAGATCAGGAGGTAAGATGGAGAGAGAAAGATAGTCGAGTATTGTTTATACCAAAGGTCACTCGGGTCCATGGTTCCGATGGAGTAAATGTCATGAGGTAAATATGAGGGTGATTGGAGTCATTGTATGGTGACAAATATTTTAGAATCGTAGGTGAAGTGGGTATTTGAGAAGCCAAGCAGGCCATGGTATCTACAAATTTGTTGGTTGAATGGGGGGTTTGAAGGGCGTAATGGTCAAAGGTGGTCAAAAGTATGTCTACATGATGTTTATACTTTTGAAGTATCTCATTATGACATTGGTATATACCATTGACTTGGTTTATAACCAATTGAGAATCACCAAAGATGTTGATTGATTTGACATCTAGGGCGTAGGTGGCTTGGAGACCTAATACGAGTGCTTCATATTCAAAAATATTGTTTGTACAATCAAAATCAAGTTTGAAAGACAAAGGCATGGGTTCACCATCAAGTGGAATGAGGATAACACCAGCCCCACCCCCACGCTGACACTTGGAACCATCGAAGAAGAGTGTCATTTGGTAAGTGGGGTTCATCCAGGAAAGGGTAGCAATTGACTCATCTAGAAAGTCAAAATTAGAGGGTTGATCCCCGAAATAGGTGCATCAGCCAATTGGTCGGTGATAGCTTGGCCCTTGATGGAATTTTGATGAATGAATTCAGGTCGAGGTCAGCTAAAAGCATAAGCCATCATGTGGCACACGCTGATTTTGATAAGGTTTGGCATACATGAAGTGTAAGGGGTCGGTGTTGGTCACAACATAGGTTTTGTGGTTGAGTAGGTAATGGTGGAGTTTTGTGGCAATGAAAACTAAGGCTAAGAAAAGTTTTTAGGATGGGTGTATCGGGTTTCATAGTCTAAAAGAGTACAACTTATGTAATAAACCACCTGCTCCCTGTGTTGTTCATCATGATGAGCGAGCATGGCCCCCAAGGAGTGATCGGTAGCTAGAGATGTATAGGTAGAAGGGTTGATCATCTTTAGGTGGAATGAGTACGGGTGGTTGGAGAAGGTATTGTTTTAAGGCCTCAAAATCTTTATGGTAGTCATCATCCCATTTAAAGGAGACATCCTTCTTAAGAAATGATGAAATGGTTGACACCGATCAGATAATTGTGAAATGAAATGGTGAATAGACTATGAACTTACCTTGCAGGCTACGAGTTTCTAAGGTTAGTGGGTGGAGGCATTTCCAGAATGGCCTTGACTTTAGCAGGGTCAACTTCTATACCACATAGGGAAATGATAAATCCTAGGAGCTTTCCTGAGAGAACCATGAAGACACACTTTTTGGGTGAAGGTGAACGTAATATTTAATGAGGTGGTCAAAATGGTTTTTAGGATGGTGAGGTGCTCGAGTGGCATTTAGATTTGGCCAGAGATCATCCACGTAATCTTCCAATATACGATGCATGATGTCATGGAAGATATAAGTCATAGCCCACTGATATGTGGCACTAGCATTTTTAAGGCCAAATGGCATGACTCGATAGCAAAAAGGTCCCCCAAGGGGTGATGAATGTGGTTTTGTTGATCCTCTAGGGGCAAGCAAGATTTGGTTATAACCCGAGAAGCCATCCATGAGTGATAGCATCTCATGACCAGCGGTAAGGTCAACCAGTTGGTCAATACCGGGTAGAGGGAAGTCATCTTTTGGGCAAGCTAGGTTGAGGTCACGGAAATCTATGCAAATGTGAGTCCCCCTGTCACCTTAGTGATAGGGACAATGTTAGAAATCCAATGAGGATAATCAATGGGTAATATGAAGGAAATGGAAAGAAGGTGTTGAAGTTCTTCTTTGACGAGAAGGGCAATGCGAGGGTGCATTTTCCTCAGTTTTTGTTTGATGGGTTTGGCATCGGAATGGTTACGATATTGTGGACCACTATGGTGGGGTCAATACCGGGCATGTCTACGTAAGACCAAGTGAAAGCATGGTTATGATCTTTGAGAAAAGAAGTGATGGCTTCCTGTTCAGCAACATCTAAAGATTGACCGATCTTTAGGATGTGCGGGTCATCCTGAGTATGAATGTTGATCTCGATAGTCATTCATTCAACATGGTTTGCATCTCCAGAGGGTAATGACCGATGAATATATGAGTCTTCTACACCAAGGTAGGTGAGTATAGATTCATCATCCTACATTGAATGATGTTAATTGAAGGTGTATCATCATCGATCATTTCAGGATATAAGGAAGATGAGAGGAAGGAGCCTCACCCTCACGTTGATAAGTCAGAGGCCCCAAGGAAATGGTGTTTATGAAAAAAAAATTAGGAGGGATGGATTCTAGATCCATCGACTCCATCGGTGAAGGTGGTGATGAAGGTGGAGTGGGTGAAGAGGGTGGAGAAGGGCTGATGTCCTCGATGAGTTCAATGCGGGCCTATTGCTTGGTAGGTGGTTCAACAAAAGTCGATACCACTACGGTCATTATGTTTATGGGTAGTACATGGAATAATAGTATGGTGGCCTTTCTCATAAAATCCAAAACCAAAACCCTTCCATGCACATCGGTGCAGGAGAAGGTGTGGGTGAAATGATGATTGTGAGAGACTAGAAGTCAAGGAAAATGGGTGGGTTTGTGATGGTGGTTTGGGTGTGTAAGTGGTAGTATCAAGTCCCCCATAGGTGAGACTAGTATGAAGGTGAGGAGGACCATAAAGGAGGCATTCTCCTATGTGGTGATCATAGTGAGGATGTTGGTGAAGACTTCCATACTCTTGTGGAGTAAGGAATGTGTTGACACTATATAGGTGATACTCCCCCAGAGTGAGGCATTGAAAAATGCCTTCCAAGGGATCGGTGGTTGGTATGTGGGTAGCTGGAATAGATGATGTGTCGAGGTCGATGACGCGAGAGGTGGAGCTAATGGATTGGGAGGCTAATGGGTCAGGCCGTGGAGGTCGTGGTAGTGGTAGGAATGGAGGAGGTATGTGCGGTTGAGGTAGCGACTGTACTGGTAAGTGGAGGTGTAGATGAAGTGGTAGTGGTCATGGAGGTAGATGCCTTAATGGGTATAAGCACATCATTGGGTCGATAAAGCATGTTACATGTTTTAAAAGGTGAAGGATCAGCTAGAATAGTATAGGTGTGTCCTTCATGTTCAAACTTTACACAATGATGCAAAGTGGAAGGAACACAACCCATGACATGAATCCAGGGTCTTCCAAGCAATAAGTTATATTGAAATTCCCCCTCCAGATGTAAAATAACTCTGAATATGTGGGGGCCCACGCGAACATGGAGGATGATGGTGCCTAGTGTAGAGGTGATAGCATTGAATGAACGCAACATGACAGGATGTTTATGCATGCAATTGTCGGTATGCACATTTGAGTGAATGCATGGGATGAAATGATGTTAATGCTAGTGCCCCCCATCGATCATTACACATCATACACATATATCATCGATGTGGACAGAGATGAAGAGAGCTGGGTCTGGGTCATCAGTTTGGTGCGGTGTGATCTCTTCCTCTGAGAAGCTAAGGGAGGCTACTTGGTGAGTAGGGTGAGGTGTGGATAAAGGTGGAAATTTGGTGAGAGAGGCTACATGATGGGGTGTGATAATGGAGGCTACGGGTGTAGGGTCATTGGGTAAAACCTCAATAGATTGCAGGACCTCCATGAGAGCTTGACGATGGGATTCTGAGGTTTGGATGAGGTCATATAAGGACATTTTGAGGGGGATTGGTGTAGTTGTTTGAGCATTGTGATGTGTGACCCCATTAGAAATAGGATATGTGGGGCCATGGATAGTAATTTTAGGTGTGGGTGCAGATGGTATGTTGGGTATAGGATTGGTTGGTGAGTCAGTTTCCTTTTCCTTGCCTTTGTCCTTTCTGAGCATGGGTAGTGAAGCAACGTGGATCATGTTGATCTGAGGGGAGTTGGAAAATGGAGAAGGTGTAGGATGAGTGGTATAATGACATGATGGGAAAAAACCTACTAGGGGAGAAAATCCTTGTGAAGTGAGTTGGCACAATGACATTTAGGTGATGGTGTGGCAAGTTCTCTAATGTGAACCATGTTAATTTTGAATCTTGGGGTGGCTCTAAGAGTTGAGGGGTGGAGGTCATGGTTGTTGAGTAGGCAAGTGAGGGAAGGACTGTGGGAATGGGTGTTGGTGAAATGGGGTCCTCATCAAGAAGGTCATCATCATCAAAGTTTGCTTTAGGAGGACATAACTGGATAAGGATGGTTTTCAAAGCCTTGCAGTTCTCCACATCGTGCCCTGGCACATGATGGTAGGCACAAATTTTAGTGTCATCAAACCCTTTTGGCTTGGGTTTGAGGGGGTCATAAGGTCTAGCAGCGTAATGTGATGACAGAAAGTCTCAAGGAGGTTGGTTAAGATTTTGGCATAGGACCCTGCTAGTGGGTCACAATGGGAAGTGAAAGTGGGTTTGGGCGTAGGTGTGGCTGATTGTTGAGGAACGGTCTTTGCAGGAGGGGGAGTGGGTTGAGCTATGGTTTTGGGTGCTTTAGTAGTGGTCTTGGGTGTTGGTCATGTTTTCTTGGGTAGGGGTATGGTAGATGAATGGGAGGAGGGGGTGTATGGTTGTTTTGACTACCTTATTGGAGGGTAGCAGATTTTTGTCTTTAGGTTACACCTTCTTGGGTAAAGGTGATATGGGTGTATGAGATCTAGAGGGAAAAGTGGATGGGGAAGAGGGTGAGTTACCCATGGGATAATGAGGTGCTGTGAAAGGTAGATGATGCGGGTCATCGTGTAGGGGGTGTGAGGGATAGAGATTGAAGTGTAGTGGGTAGTGAAGAAGTTGTTGAGGGTATTGGAGGTATGGGTGGTAAAGATGTGCAGGTGTGGTGTAAGTCATGTCGGGTGCTTGGGTATGTTAGAGGTTTGTGAGGAAGGAATGGGCTGTTGTGTTTTTGGTTTATTGATGGGTGGAGGTTTCTTAACCACACTGGAAGGTTGAGGTCCTAAGATGGATGGAATGGGTGAAAGTGATGAAGGTATGATTGGGCACCGGGTGTGAGTTCTATGGGTTTGGTTCTTCTGTTTGGGTGCTAGAGTAGGTTGGGTGTTGACTGTGGAGGATGTAGCTAAATCTAGTTTGATAGGTGGATGAGTAAGGTTGGTGGTTGGGGTGACCCCTAAGGTAGTAATAGGTTTAGTCGAGGAAGATGATGTAGGTGTGGGTTTGGATTTAGATGTATGTTGGGTTATGGGTGAGGGTGTATGTTGAGCTATGTGATGGGTGTCATGGAAGAAGTTGTGATAGAGGTGGTTGTGTTTGGTTTGATTGGTCAAATATCTTTGGGTAGATAGTGGAAGTGTCAGCAAGTGACATCTACATCTGTGTTGAGACAGAAGCAGAAGATGCCCCAAAAGTAAGGCTCTATCCACATAATCTAAGTGATCGGCTAAACATGAGAATGACACATCTGTAGGTGAGGTTGATGAGGACCTAATGGAAATTCCCAAAATGTGTCTTAGAGATGGGAAATTTTTAGCTTCAGCTTCCATGGGTAAGAGAGCCAAAAGTAGGTCTGCAGGATCTTGGGTAGCTGATGGAGAATGCTCACCTAGAGGCAAAGGTATCTCTACTAGATCCTTGATAGGTGGAGGAGAAAATGGGTGCTCCTCTATAGGTGGAGGAGATGATGGGTGCTCCTCTGGGTGGAGGAGATAAACAAGTATCCTCCATGGACTGAAGAAGTACTGTGGGTGATGGTTCCCTAGGTGGAGAAGCCAAAGGTGAAATAGCCTCGATATTAGCAAAGGCTCCTCCATGGGTGAGGAAGGAGGTGAAAGGTGTTCCTCTCATGGGTGGAGGAATAGGTGAGGTGGGTTCAATGTAGGTGGAGGACTTTGGGCTAGAATTTCCTCTATGGAAGGAATATGAGGTAATTGGGAAGCAACGGGTGCATCATTAAAAATAGCATGGACCTCGCGGGTATGGCTATCATGAGTTGAGGTTTCTCCAGTTTGATCAAAAGAAGGGCATGATTAGGAAAGGGTTTCTTGAATATGTGTAGGTTTTTATTGGTAGGTGTGTTAGGATTATCCATGGTTAACTCACCTTTCTCGAGCATTTCTTGGACAATGTTTTTGAAAGTGATGCAATTGCCATCACTATGACCCTTTACTCGATGATAGTTACAGAAGTCATGTTCTTTATACCATGCAGGTGTGGGGTGAGAAGGGTCAAAACCAGTGTGTGGTTTTATAGGAGGAAGGGTGATGGCCCCAGCTTTAATGAGCTTTTCTAAGACAGAAGAATAAGGCTCCCCAATTGGGGTATATTTCCATTGTTCCCATCTGAATTGAAAAGTCTAAATGGGTGAGAGATTAGATGAGGGGCTAGCTTGATTTGATGGATGAGCTGGGCCAGCTTTGAAGTACCACTACATTAGCGGTCCCCTTGGCCTTTGAATAATTGTTTGTGGTTTTGAAGAAGAAGAGGTATCATTCGACTTGAATGCCAAGTTCTTATTACGTAATTGGATTTTCTTCTCTTCGATGGCCCAAATCTCTAGCTTTCGTGCCATGGTGAATGCTTCATCAAAGGTTCGGAAAGTTTGGACCTACAGGGTCAATGAGATATGTCTAGCACAAGCCCACATGAAGAGCTCGATGAGTTTGGTTTGTGGTAGTTGGAATGTGAGTTGATTGATCGGCTACATGCCAAGCAAGCAAAAAAATCTATGATAGATTCATCATCATACTGACGCGTGGAGTATAGGTCAATCATGGTAACCTTCTTAATGATATTGATGGAGAAGTGATCCAAGAAGGCTTGGGCTACCTGATTAAATGAAAATATAGAGTGTCTAGGTAACCCACTATACCAATCTAACGCAGGTCCAGTCAGAGACATGGGAAAGGTCCTCAAGAGCAAAGCATCATCGTGGGTGATTAGGTAGCACCCATGTTTGAAAGACCAAAATGTTGTTGTGGTCTTCCTTGCTATTGAAATGGTTGAATTTAGGCATTTCCCAATGCATGGGGTATGGATGGAAAATAGGAATGGATGGGTGTATAGGCTCATTACAAATCTCATCGTAGGTGAGAGTGTTTCGAGAGCTAGAAACCGATGCCTCCAATGTCTGACATCTTGTCCATCATTAACTTGATTAGGTCATTGGTAGGTTGTGATGGATGGGTGCCTCTTATAGCATAAGAGGGTTGTGTGTGGGCATATGAACAAGGGTGGCATTCCAATATATGGTGCTGCCACATAGGTGGATTGAGAAGAAGGTAGTGAAATAGGGGTACATACCCAGAGTGAATAATAGATGAAACAGGAGGTTACTGATAGTACGTATATGGAGGTGGAAGGGTCATGGTGACCCTAGTGGCAATGGGGGCTAACGATTGTGGAATAGAAAGGATGACATTTTGAAAAGGGGTAGGGGTCACCGACACTGGGGGTGGTAGTGTAGCTATGGGTATATGAGAGATAATAGGCATGGATGAGGTTGTATTTTGGGTGGTTGGTGAAGGTATAGTGGATGTGGCGAGTGTAATAGATGTAGCATGTGCATATGCATCGTCATAGCGGGTATAGGCCTAGCTATGAAATGACTGGGGTAAGGTAGATGTGAAGTATCACAGCCAAATGGGGCTGACGTAGGAGTAGGAGTGAGTGTCGGGGGGATAGATATGGCATGTCGTATATCAACTGACCCGAGGCATCTCGAGTGGACAAGTGGGAAAGGTAAAACTACAAGGTGAGGGATTTTGGTCAAGGAGTCATGTGAACTCCTCATCTCCGGTAGCGATAGTGATAGGTTGGATAGGATCCATGGAGGTGATAAAATGGAAGGTGGTGAAGGGCTAGGTGGGAGTGGTTGACAACTGTGTGGGAATATGAGGGCACTTGCTTGTTGCTTCGACGCGTCAACATTACATGTGAACAGTACTAATGTTGGACTATTTTCTATAAGTGACACAAAAATACAACACATGTAGGATAAATAGATGGTGGTGGGTGAATTGGGGCTAAAATGTCAGCTGAAAATGACACAAAGCTAATCAATGCCAATTAGGTAAACGACGCCGTCACAGTAACCACTTGTCGGTCACTATGGAAAGTGGATAGTTGGTCAAAAACAAGGTATAAGGCCAAATTTACCAGGTATGCAAAATGTTGATGAGATTTACCAATAAAGTGAATATGATAAGAGTTACAGGACTCTAAATAGTCAAAGAAGGTGAATATGTGTCCTTTTGGGTAGGTCAACCAAAAGAATAGTGAACCGACACCAATTGGGTATAACCGATGACGGTTAGAGGGTAACGATGATGGTCGGGATGACACACCGATCACTGTGAAATTGAAACAATGATGAAGAAAATGTGGTTGTGAATTAAAATTTGATGTGGAATCAAACCCAAAATTATGGAATGATGAGAATATGGTCCAGAACACTCAAATGAAGCTGGAATACACCAACTATGATGAGGAGTGTGCAAGGAGAAATAAGAAAAATGAAGAGCGTGACCTCTCACCTCAAAATGCAAGCCAAGCAGAAACACTAAGAAAAATACAATCCTAAGAGTGCTTTTTCTATTATGTTTGTTTAGCTTATGCTATTTTAAGGACTGACTCATGAACTGTAGAATAGAGTTTTTTTGTGAGGATGGCTTCCTACGAAGAAGGATATCTACAAGGAGAGGTTTCAGGTATGTTATGGTGGGGGGGCTTTGCTCTTAAGTATGACTCGACAGAGCAATAGCGAGCTGGGTGCCCACTATGTCATGTGATCGTGTGATCACCTACAACTTCTTCCAGGAAAGATGTTGTTTAAGAATGTGTATATTTTCAATTTTTGTGAGGTTTGGTAAGACTCGAGAGAAAGAGAAAGAGAAAGAAGTGCTTTTCTTCTGATTCATTTTCAACCATCAACTTGGTCATGACTTCCAGCATATAGGTTTCCCTCATTTAATGTGAGCTAATGCAAAAAGTAGGATGAAATGAAGTTAATTTTAAACCCAAATCAAATATGGAATTTGATGACACAATAAGAGGAATAGGAGAAGTATGATCTTTCACTAATGCAATGCAAATGAAATAGAAGAAGAGTTCTTTTTAAGCACCAAAACATGATTGCTTTGAGACAATAGAAAGAAGAGAAGATTCCAAGGGAGAAATTTTAATGTGAGAACCTTTTAGAAAGGAAACAAACATGCAAATTTTCACCTAGAAATGAATGAATGCAAGGAACCCCGAATGGGTCCCACCGGGCATGCCAAAATGTTTCACCTAATTCTTAGACGTTTCTTAAAATGATGAAATAGATAGGGTAATGGGCATAGGAGGAATACCTGTTGAGATGTTGGTTGATAGGTTGTTACGCACGTATGACTTCTGAATCCACAGCTGATCGTGAGAGCTTCCTTTTTCTTGGAGGAACTACCTAAAATGGAACACAAGACCACCAAATAAAAGTTAAACAATATATGCAGTGGACTGCCTAGCATGTGCTAGATCCGGGAAGTGTGATACTTCCTAGATGGTTGTCAATCCACTATTTAAAACAACTTAATGCTAGTAATAAAGTAAATCCTACTATAGTTAAAATGATTTAGGTATCTCATTCATCTACAATAAGAAAATTCATTCACAACAGGCTAGGCTATGATTGAATCAAAGGTCAAGGTCACTGTCAGGATATTGTTATTGGTCAGGGTCAGATTTTGGTCAGTTTAGGGTATTTGGTGGTGGTTTTAGGCTCGATATGGGTTTCGGTATTAAAAACACAGAGACCGACGTCGGTTTAGGTTAACCAGCGATGGTTATGGGTGACCGGTGTCGGTATGGTCGGGTACAAGAAACTCAATAAAACTTGGTTGGGTGATAGATCCGAAATTAGATGAAGGTGGAAGGGCAATGGCGAGATTCATATGGATCCTGAATATGCATAGGAATGATAGAGGTCCAGGTATGGGCAGTGTAAGGGTGTGGAAAAAAAGGATGGTCAAGTTTGCATGGAGGTAAAAGGATGGGGAATGGAAATGAAAGCAGAAAATAATAACAAATGTAAAAGGATCTGCTCAAATGACAAGGAACCAATGAAGGTTAACAAACTTACTGTTTGTATGAGCTTGATGTCGGGTTGGTAATGGTGGGTGATCAAATGAACTTGGTGTAGTGTTGGCACTTCCCCATATGCTCTCGTGAAGCAAGGTGGCTGTGTAATTTCTTCATGTTCTGGCTATGGGTGTTCTGATGCTGGTACAGATGTTGGTTCTACTTGCATGTAGCTCTGGTTTCATCACTTGTTCTCAAAAGATGTCTCTCTCTCTGAAATGTGCTAAAACTCTAAAATAGTGTGCCAACCTTGAAATAAGGTTTTTTTGGGAGTTAAATGGTAACCGACGGTGGTTTCGGCTTAACCAACGGCGGTTAAGGGTAACCGGCGTTAGTTAGGGCAGGATTTCCTAGGTTTACTAAACTAGCAGATCCCCTTGATTTTCTGGGATCTTGTTTCTTTTACTCCGAGGATCAGACTGGAAGCTTCCTTCTAACGGGTGGGAATGTGGTTAGAGGGAATGTAGGGATTGATTTTTAGGGTTTGGGTAGGTTTTAGTTAGTTATGAAAACTTAGTAAGAATAGGTCTTAAGGTGAGGTGGCTTGATGAGGTGTCTAGGCGAGGTGGATACGTGGGCATTATCCGAATTAGGATATTTAAATAATAAATATTGTGAGGATAATGAATTAATTTAATTAAATTAATAAAATTAATATTAGAGTGGGATGAAAGGGGCCATGGTTAGGTGAATGTGTTCAAGGTGTTTATTTGACAAGGGACTAAGGGGAGTATGGCCTAATTTTAGTGTCTACAGTAGTCTCACTAAAAATTTCCAGTAACACCACACCCAAAACAACCACCTTATCCTCTCCCCTGTGTAAAGCACTCCATTTGGTGCCCTAGAGGTCTATGGTGTGGATCTTGATGACCCTGTTGTGGACTGTTGAGGTCTCTACTAGTGAGCTCTTGTTGAGTGAGTTGTCTGTGCACCCTATGTCTTGATGGGACCCCTAGGAGGAGGCCTTATACTCTGACCTATTTGTGCATCAAACCTCTGTGGAGGTCTATAAGGTGGGTGGGACTGCTGCTACTACTGTTGTGGTCTAAAAGATGACTATGTTGAACCCTTTCCACCATGAGGAAGAGGTACTAACCCCCTCGATATTTTTTTTTCAGCATCTGTTGTATGAGGCTCCTGGACTCGGTCTCTAGCCTGTTAGGTCTTTCCCTGAGTCTCCTCTGCTATATAGGCCTTCTCAATGGCCTCAGTTAATTTCTGTGGAAAATGAATCCGCACTACACCTCTAATGTCTAGATTCAGGCCCTGGATGAACTGTGGATCCGCACTTGCTCATCTTGCATGTAATCAACATACTGGAGTAGATCCAGAAATCTACTCTCATACTCTACTACTGTAAGAGATGCCTACCGGAGATCATGAAACTCATCTATCTCGTTGTTGTAAGAACCTCTCGTGACAAATATCTTCTCCTGAATCACTCCTCAAAGAGCTCCCAAGTAATTGTCTTAGAGTCAACATGGAGCTTCGCTTCTCTTTCTACCACCAAACACTAGCTCCATCTCATAGTAGATGGATTGAAACATGATCTTTCGTGTTTCTAGAACAAGGATAGAGCTTGAAGCATCTACTCAAGCTCACCAACTAAGCCTCTGCCTGAAATCCACCTGTGTCAATAGAATAATGTGATGGCCAAAGCTTCAGGATCTCCCTGATGTGATCTGCAGCTATGGTCTCGACGGCCTTTAGGCCTCTCCGCATGCTCATCCCTAAGCTTAGGGCTCTGAGACCTCTCTCTATGTCCTAAAACCCAGTCTTCTTGTCCCCTCTGTGGTGACTCTTCTCTAGCTAACTCCACATGGGAGTTCTCTCCTCTATGCTACTCACTATGCTGAGGAGATGCACAAGCCTCAATGGATGTCACCCTATCATGTCCAACTGAATGTGCCCCTATGGTCCCTCCACATAGAGCGACATTAACATCCTGAAGAGTCTATAAAATATGTGGTAGGATGGATGATACAACATGATTTGGAGGTGGTATGCCTAGGTCTATGTGAAAAGGCTCCTCATCTTTCTTGTGCCTCCTGCATAGAGAAAAACAAGAGTTAGCTCCTTATTCTAGGTTTTACTTAGCTTCCATGTTTACTAAAATGTGTAATCTCTAAACTAAGTTGTTTTCTAGATTTAAAAGTGTGTTAGGTTTAAAGTTCATGTCTCAAGTTTTCTAGTGTGCCCAATGGCCCAAGATTTTGAACCAATACTCTAATACCAAGTGTAACGCCCACTAAAACAACCCACTTGAGACCCAAGAACAACCTAGGATTAGTTAGGAAAATTATGGAATAATTTTTTTGTTTAAAAGAGTCAACAACCAGGTTACAAGACAACAGTTGTCACAAGCATGTTTTTGAGCCAAATATTATTAATAGCTTATATTTTTATTAATACGACAATTATAAAAGATCAAGGGGTCCAAACTTAGGTTAGATTAATCATTTAGGTTAAGAGGGTAATTTCTCACTATACCACTCTCTAACAGATTAAAAGATTCAACCTTATTTTTCTCAAAATTAACACACTCAAAACTTCCCAACAACATTCCCATTAGATAGGAAATTTCCTCACCTTTCCAGTGATATAAAGAAGTCCTCCTAACTCCTCATATTTCTCAAGATATGGGCGACGGACCTTAGGAGGAAAATTTTCCCAAGAGCAAGTCTGCGTCCCTAGGGGAGAAAATTTTCCCATGCGCGGGCCTATAGACTTTGGAGAGAATTTTCACCGAAGGAGAAATGCAGACCGGCGGGTCGGGAAGCAAATTTTTCCATGCGCAGGCCGGCGGAGTGGGGAAGAACTTTAGCATTTTTCCCTTTTTGGGGAAACATTTCGATTTGCCTTCGTGTGCCTGTGAGCCCAAAAGGACACGTGTCAGAATTTCTCAACTCTGGTGGAAATTTAGGCCACCATAGAATTTTTGAAATTTTCTCCTTTTTTCTGAAAAGTGCTAAGGGATCAAAACGATCCGCACCTCTGCCAACACCCAAGGCGCCACCTGTCAGCCATCCATTGGTCGTGGGTTAGCGGGCCAATGAGAGAACTTAGAAAAAAATTTCCAAAGAAAATTTTTCAAATCGCTAAGTTTTTTAAAGGGATCCACTCCATTTCCAATTCCTCGTGATGCCATGTGGTAGGACTGATTGGTTGCATGGGTCGGTGGGCCGCAGAGAAAAATTAGAAAATTTTCCCAAATATTTTCTCAAGCACTAAGTTGTTTTTAAAGAATCTACTCCTTCACCGACGCCCCATGATGCCACGTGGAATCACTTGATTAATTGTGAGTTGGTGGGGCCATGGAGAAAACTTAGAAAAATCTTCCAATATATATATATATATTTACAATTAGAATTAATTTAGGAGCGAAATGAAGGAAACATCATAAGGCCATAACTTTTGATTGAAAACTCGGTTTTGAGAAAACAAGGACTTTTTGGAAAACTCATGATGCCCTCTTAGTACAAGAATCATAATATTTTAATTTTGATAAAGTTTAAGGGGTCAATTTCACAAAAACATTCTGCAGGATTTTAAAAGGTAAACTAGTAAATTTTAACTTATGAAATTTTAATCAATTGATCTTCTTCCTCCCTCAACTTGTCCATTAAACATGGAGAATTGTTCTTATATGGATTTAGGATGGATCTGGAAGCTAAGGTTGTTTGTTTTAGCTCCAATTTGAAAATTTACAACTTTTATAACAAAATGACATTGAAAGAGTTGAAGCCCGAGTTTGCTAAGTTTTCTAAGAAATTCCTTAAGTTTAGATCTTATTATGTCAAATTTAATGTTTCATTTGTTATTTCTTTGTTGCAGTTCGGTCTATGCATTTTGGATTAAATAATTGTCAGTTTTAAAATACAAAACAAAGATCAAATTTTAAAGGGTCTATTTGCCATTTTCTACTTCCAAGTATTAGAATACGTTCCAATTCCAATCTAATACATTTAGTTGATTCAAATCAAACTATTCAAAACCAAAATGTAATTCTGATTTCAAATTTTACACCTTTCAAAAGACAAAACTTTGTGTTTTCCTCACACACATTTCTTTATTTAAAACAGAGATTTCAAATACATTGAAATGATCGATTCAATACAACAATGCAATTTGAGAACGGTAATACATTCATTTATTGATTCCAAAATACAACTTACAACTTCTTTCTTTCATTCTTCAAATTCATCATACAAAATACAATTCTTTCTTTCAAAAATAGAAACGGAGTATATCTCTTTCACATTTCAATTTACAACATTCATATTCAATACAACATGTTTCCATTACAAAATATACAATTTCATCCACTTTAAGTGGAAGGTTACAATAAGATTTATCTCAATAAGGGTCTCATCAACTATTTTATTTCATTTTTCTTTGCTCCGAATAGTAACATGTAGATCTATCATTCTTCCAATTCTAATCACATCAACAGTAGGGGAAAGGAAATTGTCTCCACCCAACCAAGACATCCAATGAAAAGGAGAATCCATCCTTCTTCATTGGCCACCAAGCCCCAAATGAGAAAAGGAATAGAAGATGCGATTCAACTCTCGACAACAATGGGATTCCACAACACACATGAAAATTTCACATTTAAAACATAGTCCAAATAGAATGTAGTTTGCAACTACATTAAAGCTTGACAAACAACACTAAGGCTTCATCAAGCAAGCTAGAGGAGCAAGAAACTATGGGGGATGCTACTTATGCTTCCCAAAGGGGAAATGGGTATCACCACCTAATTCCAAACTGCTATAATATAGTATATCAAAGCCCGACATGCTCTTACGCCTCCCCAAGTACCCCTTATTCCTCAAATTTCCTTATGCCTCCCCAACCTCTTATGGCACCCCATAACAAGTAAAGAAATGCAAGATATTTCTTTGTAAGGTGGAACCCAAATCCCAACTCCTCCATACTTATACCTCCCCAAAACACTTGTTCCTCCCACAAAATGAACCCCATAGTCTTCTCCTACACCATACCTAGGCCATCTACCCAACATCCCACAAACATACCAAAACATTCACAACAATAACAATTTCATAAACAGAAAGAGAAGCATTACAAGAGCCAAGCTCCTACCTCTCCATGATGGAGTTGTTCCAAGTTCCAAAATAGCAAGATTTATCCCAATGCAAGCAATCCCAATCAGCCAAGCACAAGCATGCAACAATCTTTCAAAAAATTCTCGAACAACAAAGAATTCAGCCCCAAAAGGAGTTTCTAAAAGTGAAGCAACCCAAAACAAGGAAAGAAATTCAAATTTTATAGAAGAGGAAAAAGAAGAGGATGAGGGTGATCCATGTAGGATGTCATATCACACATCCTCAACCCCAACCCAAAATTTAACTTCATTATCCAATGCATAATAAATATGTGGGTGAATAATATGAGAGTTAACGTAAGAAAAGCACAATTAAAACTTACAATTTGTCTTCTCAAAAAGCATTATAAAAGTCTAATTTCAAATCTCCAATCATATATGGTTGGTAAATAAATTTAAGAGGTATGAGACAAGTTTAACTTGTCCCACAAGCCTCCAAAATCAGCCTCTAAGGAAAAATTCAAATTTCCAAGAAGGTGGAGTGTTTCACACTCAAAAGTTAACCTACACATCACTTACACATCTCTTAAAACACTTTAATTCAAGGCCAATAACTCTATTAATTAATTTTTATGACATATTTTAATTAATTAACTTAACAACATCTCACAATATTACACATCATTTAATGAATAATGAAAGGATCAATGCACCACAAAATAAACACAAGAAAACATAAACAAAGGAACCAATAAATAAATACACATAACCCTTTGGTAACGCGTTAAAGGTGATCCCCCATGGGAATCCCTAACACACACCAAGCACGCATAAAAATTACAAGTTTCCATGGTGACCTTGTTAAACTCATCTAGAATTCCAATCTGGTTGGTCTCCAATCCCTCGATGTTTGTTGTGATATTTTAACCTCAGTAAAACATGAATACCTCCTTTGGCCTCGTGGCCATATCAGAACATCCAAAATAATATAAATAAAATTTCAAAATCATCTAGATATATGGATCACAACAACATCCAAGTAACCAAAGCAAGATCATTTGCAATTTTACTCAACAAATATCATCATAAAATAATTTTTATTTCTAGGTCTACTCACAATATCCAAACATCACATGTCTTAACAACATTCACAAAGATAACCATGTCAAACAATATATAAACATCAATATCCAAACTATCTCTAATAATCATCATGCATCATAATTGAACCAAGTCAACAATAATTCATGATCTAACATCTAACATTACACTATAATAAAGTCCATAATCATGTCCATAATATAATCAATAGTATCATGATCGTATCAAAAAGGTGTCAAAGGGAAGTGGGCACTACAACTCTCATTTCTAGACTACCATGTAGCATGCCCTTGGGACGAGTATAAACTTTAGTACAACTTATCATCTTGAGACAGATGGATAGACAAAGCGTGTGAATCAGATCTTAGAGGATATTTTGTAGATGTATGTCATGGACCATCAGTCTAGGTAGTAGGAGTACTTGTATTTAATGGAGTTTTCCTACCATAACATTTTTTAGAGATTGATTGGTATGGCTCCATTTCAAGATTTGTATGGCGAGCGTGCAAAGACACCTATGAGTTTGGACCAATTAGAGAACAAAGTTTCTCTTGTGCCACCATTGTTACGAGGATATGAAGCAATAGGTTGTCATGATTTGACAGAGGTTACAGGAGGCTCAAGATAGGTAGAATAAATATGTAGATAAGAGGAGGACAGATTGTATTTTTGAGGTGGGCATGAATTTGTTTCTATGTGTTAGGCCTCATAAGAGTCCTATCTCATTATGGAAAGGCTCTCCGTTAGATCCTATATTTGTGGGTCCCTTTGAGATCTTGGAGCATACTTTGGTCCTTTAGCTTATCGTCTAGCATTGTCACCCAAATTGTCTCACATCTACTATACATCTCATGTTTCTATACTTGGATATACATTCTAGATCCCTCTCATGTTTTGGATTTGACCACATTGGAGGTGTAGGAGTAGGGGCGGGCGTCACTAGAGCCCATGGCCATCATAGAGCATAGGACCCTTGGCCTTTGAGGCTGTGAGATTGACTAGGTTTGGGTTTAGCGGGATAGGTATGATGAGACTGTAGCCACTTGGGAGGAGGTTACTTTATTGTGAGCCCAATTTCCTCAGCTATTCCAAAGGATCATGAGGAGGAATTTGAGTCTAAAGGTGGGATATGTAGTGCACACTCCTCTTCGACACTATTTCATTGATGATGATATTTGTGGACTAATACTTCGACATTTGAATATTATATTTTGATCAAGGTAGAAGTTGACTATGCATATATTTAGACTATTGACATTATTTTTGACTTATTTATCATTTTTGGAGTGTAAAAGGGTGAAAATAATTGCACCTTCTTCTTGTCACAATAAATTTTGTCCTTAGAAGGCATGGTGTGCAAGTTTATGTGTCATGTGGTTTTTCATAGTTCTTACATGCTCATTTATTGTCGTGGGAATGGTCTTTTGACTTGAGTTTGGGAATGGAGGAATTATGAAATGGCATCCTACATGGAGCCACCTCTTCATCCTCAAATTCTATTTCTATTTATTGATGAATTTTGATGGAATGAGGGTTACTTGTTCATTTTCTTCCTTTGTCATTTTTGAAATTGGGAGCTTGTTAGAATGCTTTTGGGAATTTTCTTGGCTTGGAGGTGTGAAAAACTTGTGAAGTGAAGTTTTCTTAGAGCTTGATGGAGAGGTAGGCTCTCCACCTTTGTTGTTTTGTTTATTATGTTTTTTGATGTGGAAATATTGTGCTTGTTAAGTTTGTTTGAGTTTTGTGAATGTGCTTTTGTGTGGTTGGGTAGTATGCCTTAATTTGGGTGTGGGAGAAGGACTTATGAGACCATTGGGAGGGAAAAGGGAGTTGTTGAGGCATGTATTTGGTGGCGCTTTATTAAGAGTTTCACCTATGGGGAGTGAAAAGTAAATCATAGTCATATTGTTGCATAGTTGCAAGGAGAGATAAGGACATTGTGTTGTTATTTTTCACACTTGGTGGCTTAGAGTGAAACTCCAATTTAACTTGGGAGGCAAAATCGGTGGTTCCCCATAGTCCTTGCTCAATTTGGTTTTATTTCAAACTTTTGTGTTGTTTGACGAAGTTGTAAACTTGTTGCATTTATTATTTTGTGGTGTTGAATATTTTAAAATGTATGTTGTTTTGGGAGCCATCCTGGAGTAAATTTATCAAATGTTGCTCAAGATCCTTCATGTTTCTTTGGTTGGGGCTCGGGGCATTAAGGGGATGGCTTCTCCTCTTAATGGATTAAAGGTTGGACAGAGAGTGTTGCATATTCCCTTTCCTTTGTATTGTGATCCTTTTTGTGAAAGATGGAAGTTTGTAATATTGAATACATGCAAATGAAGACTTCTATTTTGACTTTGTTGAAATTCTTTATGTTGTAAATTGGTCATGTTGTTATTTTCCACTTTGAGTGGGAGATTGTAAATTTTGTTCTTGAGATAAAGTTGTATCTTCATTTGGGAATCTCTATAAATTGTGATCTCTTTTAAAAGTATTTGATTTAGAAACATGTATTTTAAAATGTGTTAATTTTTAGAAATAAAACTCGATATGGTTTGATATAGAAATACATCTCCTTGAATTAATTTCTTTCATCACCCTCAACATGTGATATGTTTCATTTTAAAGGTGTCGAGAATATTGTTTAAAGTTCCTTGTCATATGAAATGGATGTCATTTTAATTGTCAATGTAAGAAGAACAAAGATTATAGATTATTTATCTTTATTGAAAAGAAAGTGTATTGGAGAATATATAAGTTTTGCTACATTATTTGTTAAGTTGAGGGAAGGAAATTTTATGGATAAATATTTAACTAGTATCTACATTCCTTGAATAAAAAAATATTAGTTAAAATTCCTAGAATAGAGGAACTTCTTTCCTTTGTTAAGTGTAGTAATTTGAATGAAAAGTTTTGTTAGTTGTATAACTCCTCCATTAGTTGAATAAATGGGAAGATTGTATTCAATTGGTTTGTATTGTCTAACTATATCATTTGTGCTAATCATTCTTATAACCCTTAAACACAAATATATATATATATATAAGTTAATTATATTTAATAGACTCACAAGTAGATATATATACTAAGTTTATTAGTTATATTAAATTATTGAGGATTAAAAAATACATTTTCTCCATAATATTAAGTACAATTATTATATTGGTGTTAATATTCAAATGTGTGTGTGTGTGTGTGCGTGCGTGTGTGCGTGTTCGTGTGCGTGTGCGTGAGATGCGTTTAATATATAAAAGTTTTTTTATATAAAAATATTTAAATAAAAAAAAGATTGGGTTGGTTTGTTGAAAGCCTCGCAGCTTTGGTTATGTTTATATGTTTTAGGGAATGGGAGAGGGTTGGCGAGCCTCCACCTCTCTTTGTGGTTTTACTTGCATAGATAGTAGGTGGGGCAAATGAGCCCCTACCAAATACAAATTTCTTTTTATCAATAACCGTTGTTTTCTTATAACGTCCAAATTTTAACACAAATTTTAACACAATTTTAACACATTTTTAATATATATATTATATATATATATATTTATATATATATATATATATATATATATATATAAATCTCATGGTTGTGAGTTTAAATTATGCAAATTGTGTTAAAATTGTGTAAAAATTTGTGTATATATATATATATATAAATAATATATATATATATATATATATATAATATTTATATATATATATATAATATTTTTGAGTAATTTATAAGACAACTATTTTTGTATATATATAGATATATATACACACAAGAGTGTATATATGTATATATATTTATTTTATACTTAAATAGTTTTGGGGTATACATAAATATGTATATATACTCAATGATAAATGTGTATTGTTTTTAAATAGATCTGCAAAAGGGATAAAATACCCAAATACCCAAGAAGGAAAATACATTGAATAAATTTACAACAAAATAGAAAATTTCTATCAAACCCTAGGAGAGGATAGAATTGAAAGAGTAAATAGAATAAATAAAAATAAACTTTGGGTTGTGTGTATCCATCCCAAGCTTCTCTTTCCTCTTCCATGGCTTCCTCTCCTTCCCTAAAACATGCAAAATAGAAATGAGGAAAATAAGTCAAATGAAAAAATAAAATTTTTCCTTATAGATAATTAGGGTTGTTTGGAATCCCTTAGATATCGTGGCCTAAATTGATTTCATCCAATTGTCAAGATTCTTCCCTAAAAATGTTAGGTGGGAGTTAGGTGAAATTATCATTTAAATGCATGGGACATGTTTGAAGGAGGCCACTTAAGTGATGTAGAAGTTTACTTTATTTATTTTTCATATTGTTTTTTTTTCAACTTTTAAAAATAAAAGGCCTATATCCTTGTGATAACTAAAGTAAAGTCATTCCCTTAATATCTTAGACAATGCTTATAATTGTGGATTAAATTTATTAGTATTATTTAAATGGAAGGAAAAATTAGACTTAGCACTAGAATAAATTATTAAATAACTTTTGAACTACATTATTAAATTAAAGGAGAATTATACAAATAGAGACCTTGAACCAAACTAGAACTTGATTAGTGTAATTTACTTGCTTTAAAATGCTCTTTTGTTAACCAAGTATTTGCTAAACGTTGCCTTTGTTTTAAAAAATAAATTATTCAATAATTTTTCTAGTTTTATTTTCGAGTTGTTTTGGGTTTCGTCTTTGGTAAAATTGTGGGCGTTACATGAAGTATATCATGCTCTCTTTTGTTTGGAGAATTTCTTTCAGCTTAGTTGGAGGAATGCTTTCATTAAGTTTGAACATTTTTTCCTCCAATACTAGTGCATTTGTAAACATTGCAATAATTAACTAAAATGACATGAGCATTTTGTATTTAAGTGTCCAGTGTATTATGAGATTTGTGGAAAATTTATTTGCCTTTTTAGACTAAAGTAATGGTTTCGTTAACATCTTGTTCATTATGAAGATAGGGATGTATAACTCTATATGTTAGAGAAATCATCCAATTATTTTGTGAAGAATTTATTTGCCTTTTTAGACTAAATTAATGGTTTTGTTAAGATCTTGTTCATTATGAAGATAGGGATGTATAACTCTATATGTTAGAGAAATCATCCAATCATTTTGAGGAGAATTTATTTGCCTTTTTAGACTAAATTAATGGTTTCGTTAAGATCTTGTTCATTATGAAGATAGGGATGTATAACTCTATATGTTAGAGAAATCATCTAATCATCTTAAAAGTCCTCAACATATTGTTACGTGGTTCAATATCAAACTTCTTTCTTAAACATCAATTTTAGAGGTGTAAACAAACTCATTGGTTTACTATGCACACATGAGGGCATCATAAATAATCAAACAACATCACTTTTAGGTTTTAGGTTTTACCTCGAAAAATAATTGTATCCCGAATTAAATATTAAATTTATACAGCCCAATAGTAAATACATGACTAACCTACCACTCAAAATTACCAAACATGAACCACAAAAGCACATCACTTCGAAATTGGAATAATAATTTTACATTTTTACATCCTTATCATTAGCGAATTCCCAATCGAAGCTGACGATGTCGTCGATAAGTACATTGTAACAGCATTGCAAATTTAAAAACAAAAACATAATTTTTTTAATTCCTAGGTAATGCTTGGAAACAACTTTGAGAAACGAAACTCATTTGGAGAGCACCCATCTCAATGTCAACTATAGTGCCAATCATTCGGGCGACAGTATTGAGGATAAGTACACGTGTGCTGTTTAAAATTCAAGGAACTGTGATCTTGCTCCATTATCGTCATATAACTCAGAAAATAAGGTTGCAAAGGAATCCACGTCATAAGGCATATCCATACCATCAACTACAACACTGCTGTTCACCCCATTCGATTTTCCAATTGACTCACCGGGGCTTGTGAAAAATTGCTCTTTTGCTCCTCCTTCACAATGAAGCTGAACCAGTGTGTTGTTGTCGAGTCTCCCCCATTGCTGCGGGAAATTCTGCGGTGTCATATTCTCTTCTGCTCCGCTGTTTTGCTGCAGAAATAAATGTGGCATGGAGTAATACTGAAATAAGTATCGCGCCTGTGGGCATCGATTTCCTTCGCTTGCTTTCTGGATCTTTCTTTTAAGCCTCGTCCTCCAGTAGTTCTTGATTTCATTGTCTGTACGCCCAGGTAAACGCTGCGCAATTCGAGACCACCTGTAAACCAGAAAGATCGCCATCAAATAGTGTATTTCAAAAATAACAACGTTTGGTTTTACAACAAAACCAAACGTTGTTTTTAAGTCACCGCTCTATCTAAACCTTAGATATGTTAGCAAGTTGTTAATTACTTATCAATGGCCTAAAAGGAAATACAATTTATTTCGAACCTGTTACCCCAATGGCTTTGGAGTTCAACGATCAAATGTTCTTCCTCTCGAGTAATGTTGCCTCTCTTGAGATCTGGGCGGAGATAGTTTACCCACCTCAGCCTGCAGCTCTTCCCACTTCGCTTCAGCCCTGCTCAGTTAAGGTTGCCCAAGAAAATTTACTTCAGCAATTGTAGAATTTTAACGAATCGCCAAAGTTATTATCCAAAATATATGTGTATTTCACATCCTCCTTATCTAGACTATCTCGCTAACAATCTTAGAAACTAGTAGTTTTGTTATTCAAATATGCAAGATTTCTGATTTACTGACAATTTAATTCAGTACTTGAATCCAACGGGATGAGATTAGGTAATTGGTATGTTCTGGAATAAGACTAGCTCAATTGGACCCATGACCTACATCTTTCTCATCTCAATGGTTCCACGCCAAACGTGCATAAACAAATTTGGAATACCTTAAATATGTCAAGGCAATAGAGTTCACCTAAGATAATAGAATTCAAGTGTGGAATCTGCGGATGCATTATTTTCGAATATATGAGCGTAAAGTCGTCGGTACGTTCCAGGAGACTTCCCTGGATTAGTACTCATTCACACGAAAAAGTTGCGAACTCGCTACGTGGACTGTTGTGGGAATGCACCGGCCAGATAAATTTTTGCTTATAGAATTAGCTGGATTAAGTGGGAAGACATGATGAATAAGGGGAAGTACAGAGATTCCCTACAATGACATCTAGAGGAGAGGTGCTGCTGCCACTTATTCTAAACCTAAGAACTTTTAGCATGCTAGATACAAGGGATGGAAATGCCTTGAATCAATGTTATCATCAAAGAAAACATTCTAATTTCGGCCTAACTGAGGTGTTACCTGCAGCTTTGGCTACGAAATTCCAGCGGCCTTCACCATGGCGAGTTATATAGCTAACTAGCTGGATATCCTCCTCTGGAGTCCATGGACCTTTTCGAGTCTCCTCTTCTTCTTGCTGATCCATAGGAGCTACGTCGACTGAACTGGGTCTAAAGCACAAGATATATACAAGAAGCACAAGATATATACAAGAAAGCACAAGATATACAGATGCGAAAATAGTATTTTCTCTGTTTCATTTTTCTTATTTTTATTTATAATGAGCCATTTGTTACGCTCCAATATGACCCATGTTTTATTTCCTACCAAACAAGGTAAAAAGTCAGCACTAGTAGCAGGCCCACTGATTATCCTCCAAGGTGGTGGGGAGCCTAGGTATCTTAGACAACTTTGTAAGAGTGACATCACAAAGCAAGGTCCTCGTGCAAACAATAAAAGTTGTCTTCCTATTAACAAAACTTATTTGTACTTACGCATGAAGAGCCACCCCATTTTCAAGGTAGACTAGTGCTTTCTTTTCTTTTCTAAGAAATTAAATGACCATTTAATATGAAATCTATTTTTCCTTCTTAAGTTTATTTTTAATTATACAAAAGCAAGTTAAGTAAACGATATTCTATGGATATGGATATGTATAAAATAGACTTGGCAAGTTGGGACAAATTTATTAAACAAAGGAATTATGTTTCATTGTTTATTGTTTTCCAAGTTGTCGCGGGTTGATTATGGTTTAAAGGAACGAGTTGTTTTCTATTATCTCACAATAATTAATTTATAGGGGATTTTGGAATCCATAAATAGGAAAAAACAGCAATAAATTATTTTCTATTTAGTAGCTGTAATAAGAATTGTAATGTTATAGTTTAGGTTATGACATTATAGTATAGTGTAGTGAGTTGTTTTGGTTAAGTTGTCCTATTTTCTTAATTTTCCTAAATCTATTTTATCTCATTGTTCATTTCTCGTGTTATTTATTTTGAATAACCATAATAAAAAGTTACAAATAATTTTCTATAATTCTAAAACCATAATTATATTGTCATTTTATAATATTTTAATAATTCCAATTTTCATAGGCTCATATAACATTCATTTTATTGTAAATAACTAATTTTCTATTATGTTATATTAGTAGTAATCTTAATTTAAACTAAATGTGGATAGTTTATTATATTATTAGGAATAAATATTTTGTGTGTCTACATTTCCGTGATTGCTAACAACCAACCCTAAGGGTTTTCCTTTTCTTTTGAAAAAGCCATAACTTGTACTAAACCTAGGGCTTCCTTTTGTTATGATTCACTTCGAACTTGCCTTTATTGTATAATTTTATGGAGTTTCACTCACCTCCATGGTTGTAGTTATACTTAGTTTTTACGGACTTTTTATTCGATTATTCATATTAGTTTACCCCTAGAAATTATGTGATATTTATTGCATATTCTTCTCTCGCAAGTTATATAAATTATCCCATGTAAATTGATTACATTTAAGGATCCAACTACAAAAAGTGATACATTAAATTTCAATCCTAATAATCTTGGTGAAATTATGTAGTGCTTGTGTGAAAATGATTACTCTCAATGATGCTCATAGATGTGTCTTTGAATGATAATGTTAGAAATTTTTTTCAAATAATTATATTGAATGTGCAAGTAGTCTATAAAGGGACATAATGTGCTTCAATTACTTGAGAAATTCAACAAGCTATATATGACATTTTAAAATCCTAATGATAATAATAACTCTTTGAATATGCTACTACGGGTACTATCCCAAAACTAATGTCAATAGACTACTAGTAATGGATTTTTTATTCAAGATAAGACCTATAAAGTGACCCGTGAATATTTAAATGATAATAATAATTACCAAAAATATTGAAGATCACTTTTTTAACTAGTCATGCATGGTAATTTCACATAATTTAGCTTGCATTGTTAATGTTTCATCTATTTCTTTTCAAACTCCTTTGATTGATTTTGTAGTGCCCACTTCCCTTCAACACCTTTTGTTTTAATTTCGATATCTTTCGACTACACTTATGGACATTGTTATAACTTTTTGATTTAGAATGATACTAGATGTTAGAGATAATTGGATTGTTATTGATTTCAATTCATATTTGATCTATGTGGATTAATAGAGACATTTTATATTGATGTTGATATGTTGTGGACATGGTTATTTATATATATTTCACATGCGGTATACTTTCATCACCATCATGAGTAGGATTTGATAATTGAATTAATTTTGTGATCATTTTGACATGGATGAAACGTTGGATAGAAATGTTGCTAGAAATTTGTAAATGATTTGTAATTGCCTAGATGATATTAATTCGTATATAGATGATTTTAGATTTATATTACATATTTTGGCATGGATGTTTTAATGTGGCCACGAGGCCGAAGGAGGTATTTTTGTGTTTTGCAGGTAAATTTATTCACAACAAACATCGGGGGGATTGGAGACCAACCACATTGGAATTCTAGATGAATTCAACAAGGGTCACCATGGCAACATGTAATTGTGTGTGTTAGAATTATTTGGTTAGGGAAAAGTGTGACCAAGGGGTCATGTGTTGTCTTTGGTTTTAGTTTCCCTTTTATTAATGTTAGTATGTGTTTCTTTTGAGTGATGTAAGTTACTTGTTTTAATTATTTATATTTTTATGTATGTTTTCCCTTTATCTTAATGGGTCTAAGTGTCTTATTAAAGTTAATAAATCTTGTCCTAAACTAATTAAAGATGTGACCAAAATAATTTCATTTATTAGACTTGATTTACTCTTAGATTTTGTGTTGTGTGTTGAATGCTTGAGATCTTGAGTGTTGTACACTCTACTCTTCATGGGAAACTCGAATTTGGCCTTAAGGGCCAATTTTGAAGGCTTGTGGGACAAGTTAAACTTGTCTCACACCTCTTATATTGCTATACCAACCCTACCTATGGGTTGGGGGTTAAAAAATAGACCTCATTAGGTGTTTTGGGAATATAAAAAAGGTGAAATGTTTATTACACTTTCTGTCAAATAGTTAATTTTTTCCTTAGGGGGTGTGGGCTTACTTTGTGTGTGTTAGAAACTTGTCATTCCTCTCACCCACCAAATTATGGTGCTTTGGGGTTGATGTTTGAATTCTTAAGTGGGGTTGAGGATGAGTGATGTGGCATCCTACATGGAGCCACCTCATCCTCCTATCTCTCTTTTCTATTTATTGAAGTTCTTTTTCTTGTTTGGGGGTTACTTCATTATATTGTGCTATTACATTTTTGGAGAGTTAGAGGATTTTAGGGAGTTCTTATGGATTATTAGAGCTTGTGGATGCTTGCTTGGTTTTGAGGAGCTTGGAGATCTACTATGGAAAGGTAGGAGGTTTATCTTTCTTATGTTATACTTTATTTTGTGTTTATGTACTTGTGTTGAGTATTGTTCTCTTTAGAATACCTATTGGGTGTGGGTAGATTGCCTAAGTTTGGAATAGGAGGAGACTATGGGAATATTTCTTGTAGGGAGGCATAAGAGTTTACTTTCTTGTTTGAGAGGAGTCTGGGTTGGGTGCCCCACCATGGATAAGGAATGCTTGCATTTCTTACTTGTTTCTTTTATAGAAGACATAATAGATTGAGGAGGCATAAGAGTATGTGGGAGGTATAAGGGGTACTTGAGGGAGGCATAAGAGTATGTAGGGGATTTGAGATATGTATTGGAGGCTTTAAGGTGGGCACCCATTCCCATTGGGAGGCATAAGTGGCCTCCCCATAGGTCTTTCTCCTTTGGATTTCATTTTAAGCCTTGTTTTTTATGTTTTGTTGTTCTTATTTCTTATGTTGTTGTTGATTTGAATGTGGTTGAAATGGTTGTGAAATATTTGTTTGTGTTGTGGAAGCTTGTTGTTGCCATGTGTTGGAATTATCTCCCATTGTAATGTGGTTGGGGCTCGGGGCCAATGGAGAGGATGGCTTCTCCTCTTCATTGGATATCTTGGTTGGGTGGAGAGTGTTGCCTCTCCCCCATTTTGTTGTGAATAAAACAAATCTTGGAGGAGCTATCTTGTTGGAGTTGGGAAGCTTGGAGTTTTTTTGGAGACCTTGTGAACCTTTCCTTTGAGAAGAATTTATTGTATTCCCACTTAGGGTGGGAAACTTGTATTAATGTATTTTCTTTTTTATTATTTCCCACCTTGAGTGGAAGACTTTGTAATAATTTCATGGAGAAAAGTTGCATTCCAATATTTGTATATTGTGTAAGAGAAAGAATCAAAATGGATATATTGTGTAAAAGTTTAGTTGGAAGTTGCATTGTGAAAAAGAAAAGTTACTTTCATTGTGAAGTTGTAATGTTGTAAATGAGAAAGAAGAAATATAGAAGTTGTAGATGTTGAAAATGTATACATAGTAAATTTGAATGGAAAATAAAGTTGTTATAGTTGTTTTGAACATATATATGTTGTAGTAAAAATGGGAACAAGAGAACAAATTTGAAGTTTATTGTTATTGGAAATGTTGATTTTGTAGTAAGAGAATAACAATGTAAAAGTAGATTTAAATCCCTTTTGCTCATGGAATTTGAAAGAAGACTAGTTGAACATAATGAAATGACTTTGTAAAGTAGATGTGTTTTTATTGGATTAGATAATATTTTAAAAATGAGTAGATTTAACTAAGGAATGAACAAATAGAATTAAATCCCAAAACTAGAACTCTAGATGTACAAAAATGAGCTCAGAATGCATTTTAGCACTTTTTAGTAACTTTTAGTTTTGAGAAATCTCGGTTTTTAGGTTCTATTTTTCTAAAACAGACAATTGCCCTATGTAGAGTGGTGGTCCTCAACCTTCACTCGTGCTAAGGCGGCGGTCTCAAAACTTCCGCTTAGTAGGGCGGTGGTTCATGGTTTTTCACCCAGGTAGGGTGGCATCCTAAGACCACCTGGTCCCTGATCTAGGTGGTGGTCCTGTGACTTATGACAAATTCCTCGATCCGCACCTATGTGAAAATTTTAACTAGTTTATACTAATTTATAAGTTGTAAAATTTAACTAATAACTACCAATGCAAACAATGAGTAAATTCCTTGGATTGGGAAATAAAAAAACCTTCCAAATGGTGGATTAAAAACATTCTTTTCATTTATAACAATGGGGTAGGGTTTGCCCACAAATTGAAAACCCAAATACAAATGGCTTGAAATAAAATCAGATTGGTGAAGGAAATCCCTCCCAATCCTTGAATGAAAGTAATAACAACAATAACCTTCAATCTAAACCATCTAAGCTTGATCTCCTTGTAGAATCCACAATAGTCTTCTCCTCTCTTACTCCCATGGCTTCTCCTCTTCAACCTAAAATTTTCTCAAAGGAAATAGATCAAATGAGGAGACTTGGTAAAGAAAGAGATTAAATAAAAATTCATAAGGATTTTTAGGGTTAATTGGAACCCTAGGATCTTGTGGTTAAAATTGATTTGATCTAAGGGTGGAGGATTAACCTAATTTTGTTTGGTAGAAATGTATTTTAAATGTTTATATTAAATCCTTAAGGGTATGTGTAGATGGGTGAATGGGGCCATTTAATTGCCTTAGAGTGCTAAACCTTTATTAGTTCTTAGCAAGCCTTAGGAAGTCATTAAAAAGGACTCTAAGTTAATAGGATAATAAATTTAATAAATTAACATAAGGTTAACCTTTCTAGGATTGAATATTAACTAAAGAGAAGAAAACATTTAACTATGTAAATTAATCTATGGTACCTTCGTAAATTTGAGATTATGTTAACATTTATCTAGACACGATTCTTGAATAAAAATTTTGAGTTTAGTTGTGTTAGTTAGTTGTCATACCCTAGGGATTAACATCCTTGTAACATGTTTTATCCTTTTACCTTGATCTTGTAACAAAAAAATAAAACAAAATTAAAAAAATTAGTTGCGAATTATCGGGATAAGTGTTAGGTGTTAGTGTGTTTTTAAAACGTCATTTTTGCGGGCGTTACTGATTTTATGAATTTTTTTCTTCCTCCTCAATGGCTTCAAACTCCTTAGATTCCTTTCATTTCTTGCAATGGGTACATATTTCTTATTCTCCTGAAGTTTCAATTCCGACTTAGTGTACTATTACTCAATTCTCTTCCTTCCACTAAAATGACTATTATGATGAACACTTTGTGGATGAATTATAAAATGGTATTAAGATGAAAAAACCAAGGTTCTCAAATTCCATTGTATTGGATCACACTCAATGATATTTTACTTATCCATTTATCTTCTGAAAATTTTTCTTAGTGTTTTCTAATAGTTTTTTCTTCATAATTTGAATTATAAAATGATCAAGTATATTCATTTGACCACATTTGGTAATTTTATGGTTTATAATGGTTTGAGTTGAAAAATATATGGAGATAAATTTATTAATATCTTTGGACATTACATTAATAGATATTTAGAAAACAATAAAATTATATTTCATAAGACTAAATTACTAAAAAAACTCCCTTGGTTGTATATGCTTAGTTATCAAAGTTGAATATATAAGAACCTATTAGTGGGATTTTATATGGTTTGTAATATTTTTCCTATGATGCATTTTTTAGAACATCTATAGTTAGTCAAATAGGAGAAATTATATATATATATATATATATATATATATATATATATATATATATATATATATATATATATATATATATATGTATATATATATATATATATATATGTATGTATATATATATATATATATATATATATATATATATATATATATATATATATATATATATATATATATATATATATATATGTATATATATATATATATATATATATATATATATATGTATGTATATATATATATATATGTATATATATATATATATATGTATATATGTATATATATATATATATATATATATATGTATATCTACATATATATATATATATACATATATACATATATATATATACATATATACATATATACATACATATACATATATACATATACATATATATATATGTAGATACATATATATATATATATATATATATATATATATATATATATATATATATATGTATATACATATGTATATATATGTATATATATATATATATAAATGTGCGCTCTCTCTCTCTCTCTCTATTCCTACCTCCTTTTGAATTTTAACACATTATTATTCTTATAATGAAATCGAAAAATCTCAATAGCTAAGGAGAAAACTACATATAAATATTTTTATATGTACTTTTGTTAAGTATGCACATATAGACATCAAAGCGGAGCATTATTTTAACACTTTTTTCATAAGAGGCTAGATACATACTACATGGTTCTCTTGTATTTATATTTTTAGTTATTATTGGTCCACATTAGGCTCTTGTTATTACATTTTCTATGTTTTGTTTGACTTTATACATGTTCCATTCTATTTTTTTTGAGTTTTGTCTCTTTTAGCCTTAAATTTTTCTTTGTGAATCTAGTATCCTTCTCTTGTTGACCATCTTATCTTCTTATTTTTGTATGTTTTTTCCCTTTCATTATACATTTTGTCTCTCTTCCTATATTTTTTTATTCCCCCTATTTTTCAGGATTTTGGGCCCTTTTCTAGAACTATAGTGGTACATGATTGGTTCTACAAGACCTATACCATGCTACGATTATGGTCACCCTTTTGGGTGTACCATTTTGACCCTTTATTTGGAATTGTGAGATTATTTTTCCACCTTGTTTCATATATTTTATTACCAACATGAAATATAGAGTGAAAATAGGATATTGAATAAATTTTATTTGAGAAGTTTATAAATACATAAGTGCATTCGTGACTTTATGAAAATGACTCGTATAATTAAAAATACATAAATAATCACAAAATATTTAATGAATATAAGATTGTGTCGAGAGGATCCACATACTAAAAGAAATGAAATAATTAGATAAGAAAATATAGAATCTACTACTCATTACATCTAGTGAAACAATAAGGGTGAGGAAACTTGCATTACACTAAACTACAAGTACCAAATAGTATTAAGGGAGAGGAGGCAATCATGGAGCATGTACCAATAATGGTGAGGGTAGATGTAAAGTCAAGGACTAGTACATGTCTATTTATCACTAAATATTTGGAAAAAAAAGTGGCCAATAAAATGAGTCATATCAAATCACATCAAACAATCACCCAATCAAATTATGCCACATAAGTGGAAAAATATTCGGGACATAATGCCCTACCTATTGTTGATGTTATGTTCATGTCTATGAGTTGTTTTCTAGCTATGGGATTGCTAGTTTCTAGTTGTGATCTTGGCGAAAAAGCTTTCTTTTGTTGGGATGATTTGATAAATTTAGATTGTTAGCTATTTTTGTATTAGTGACTCTATAAATCTGACTTTTGAGCCTGTTGTACAAGGTTATAGTCCCTTTCAAGATATTATTTTCTAATAATAACACAAAAATGCCCTACAAATGGTCCACCCTAAATTTATTTGTATGGAAAACTACTTGATTTAAATACCTTAAAACCCACTTTCCATACAATATAAATGCTCAAAAGAAAGTATTTAGATTAAAAAAATTATAGTATTTTTATGGGTGTTGTACACACCTAAACGAGGGTGGATAACCAGTGACTCCTCTCCATTACACATGGGTTTTCTTAATATTTGTTTCTTTAAGGTGCAATCTAATTGAGCCCATAAATCACTCCCCATTTTCACTATTTTCGTGTGTTTTGAACTTATTGAGGTTTGAAGAAAGAAAATCATCTTTTTCCTAATGTTGTAGAATAATCTATAAATGTACATGAGGTTTTGGAATATAAGAATAAATGAATTTGATCATAAAACAAATTTTCTAACATTTGAAAATTAATTTTTTTCTAAATCTACATGATTACGCCACTAAATAAGCAATACATTTCTCATCAATGTGTTTCATTTTGCCACCAAAAAAGAAAAAGAAATTCTCCATTTTACCACGTCATCTCTACACATTTCCTCACTTTCTTTTTCAAAATTTTCTTCCAAATTTTATGAATAAGTGTGTAGCTTGATTTAAGACCTTAATTAGCATGTGTCTATTTTAACCATTCCTTTTTCTATGGTACTAGATTGTTCAAATTATCGTAATCAAATCTAATTTATTGTATCATATTATATAATTACCGTAATTATAATTATATGTTGGTAATTTAATTTTTTTATAAAAATCATTGGGTACTTCAATAAATAAAAGTGGATATTATATACATGTGAAATATTTTTATTGATTATGAAATATATAAATTTATTAAATTAATACAAATTAGTTAAATTACATGAAATTATATAGTAGTAGGATAAATTGTGAGAATATTACTATGTTAAACCATCCACTAAAATATAAATTTGTATAGACATCTAACGTAAAGGGTCATATAAATCGAGATATGGACCATTTGCTAAGCAACTTTGACATATTAAATTAAAGTCATTCTAATTACAACTTTTTAGTTGGAAATGTTTTGGGTTTAAATATATTCCTATATACTTCAAAACATGAAAAGAAAGTTTTAAGAAAAATCATTATGTGTGTGCACTCACGCACACACACATGTATATATGTGTGTATATGAATGTGTGTGTGTGTGTGTGTGTGTGTGTGTGTGTGTGTGTGTGTGTGTGTGTGTGTGTGTGTGTGTGTGTGTGTGTGTGTGTGTGTATCTATATGTATATACATGTTTTAGATTGTGTGTGTGTCGGAGAGAGAGAGAGAGAGAGAGAGAGAGAGAGAGAGAGAGAGAGAGAGAGAGAGAGAGAGAGAGAGAGAGAGAGAGGCTTCTTCGTTTTTAATCAAAAACTATTTCAATGTTTAATATATATACATTGTAATTCTTGAAGAGTGATTGTTATAAGGGAGTGGAGAAAATCTTCAAGCATGGACCAATACTTGTAAGGGTGGATGAAAATTAAGGAGATAGTACACATTGTTTTACCACTTAAATTTTGACAAAAAAACCTATTGAATGTGTCACATCAAGTCGTATCAAACACATTACCCAATCAAATGATGACAAATAGGTAAAACAAAATGTATGGCTGAATTAACAAGTAATGGTGCACCTTGAATTTCTTGTATTTGAAATTACTAAATTAATTAAAAAGAAGTCTCTTCCATATACTTAAAATATTTAAAATAAAGTAACCTATTATAAGGTATTTTTGTTTTCAATTATATAATGTTTAAGTTTATGAAAACTCAAACTTACAATGCACAAATATTGGTTCCTCTTCCTTAATTAAAAGAAAAATATATTGTCATTTTAATTTTTGAAATGATTACTAACATTTGAAAACCGTGAGAATTCAAGAATGCATGGAGGCCCACTCCTCAATATTGTTAAAATAAGTATTTCCTTTTAAGTTGATGTTTTTGAAGTAAATTTTAATAAAATTTTTGATATTTTATAAAAATACAAATATAAAAAAATCTTATAATTTAAACCACCCCTACGAGTGGCCATAAGTCTTATAGATGACTTCCTTTTCCGTCTAAACAAAGGATGCTCACTTAAAATAAATCGAAAACAAATAGTTCTACTTTTTATTCCGTATTCAGAAGAAATAGCGATACGTCCTAAGGTGAATCATTCCATGAAGAAATGGAATTGAGGTAGACGTGTCTTTTCCGAGATGAAAATTTCCAGATAAGGTTTTACACAAAATATCATATATTTATAGAAATCATTTTCTATTTTTGTAAGAGAATATATATGGCATATAATTTGTTTATTTTTCTTTCAAATAGAGCGTGTCTACTGAACCGGGCACTGAAAGCTACTGTAATGAGTAGCAGACATGCGTGGAAGAAAGGAGATAGGAAAAGGAAAAAATTGCCTGCTAAAATTTAACTATCAGAAATTGACATATACATATATATATATATATATATTTTGTGTGTGTGTGAGAGAGAGAGATAGAACATGAACGTGATATTATTGATGAACAAGAGATATTTCCTTTATAATGAAAAAGTAGGTATAGGTCGAAATCTTTGAATTTTGTTAATTATATGAAATTGTCACAGATGTGTTTTTTTGTCAGGAGATAGCAGTGCTATATGTTTAGAGATTTACCTGCAATTTTCAAGTATCCATTGAGCTAGAAAGAAGTCGTACATGTATGAAAAGAATATTATTATGAGTTTAATTAGAAATATTATTTTAATGCATGTATGGAAAATCAATCACATGTTCAATAGTGTTTTCTCATTACGCCGAAGGCGTTCCCCCTATGGTAGAGGACCTCCGGACGTTTCTGCGACTGGCTTTATTTTGACGGCTATTTTGACGTTTTTCGTATGCGATTAAATTTTACGTGCGTTTACACGTTTTTATATTCACGCCCTAGATTTTTCAGCGGCTCGCGATGGTGGATGCATAAATATATAATTGTTTTACAGAACGATAGGAATGGCTGCCGACAATGTATTTTCTGGGCGATCTGTCATGCTTCCTGTCTTCTGCTACACGGAATTTGCAGTCGAGATTCTTGTTGCAGGTAATTTATTTCAACCTCCTTTTCTCAATAATGTTGATGGCAACAGCTCTGATCCATTTCGCAGGAGGTTCGTTTGCATACCCGAGGATCGAGCTGGGAGAATTGGCCGGATTTATAGTGGCAGGAAACATAATCATGGATTTGCGGTCACTCGATCCTGGACCTCTTACTTCGCGAGCCTCTTGAACCACTCCCCAGATGACTTTCGCATTCACATGAACCTCCAGTCAGGCTTCAAACCCCTAGACCCCATAGCCGTTTTGGTCCTCCTCTTCGCCGCCCTGATTCACGACCGACAACCCGAAACAGAAATTTTAAAAATGCTTGGCTAAGAAATTCTTGAATGAAATTTAGGAATCCCTAAAATCAGCACTATGGAATGTAAAGCGGTTTCAGCTTTGAGATAGTCCCATATACAAAAGAAACATTACCTCAGCACGACCAACAATACTCAGCCTTCCAACTTCACCTCCACTTGTTGTAACACGTTCTCTCCTATACAAAAAAAAATCAGTTTAAAAGATCTTCATTGTTTCCTGTTCTCCATGCTTACTGTCACAGTCAAGGGCACAGCGAAAAGTCTCCATAGTGCGTTCTCCTAGCCAGAAAAGCCTTTAGGTTGTTCAAGTCAAAATTGGCACCAAAACAAGCAATAGCGGATCCACTGGAGGATTGTGAAAATATGGCATGGACATCCATCAAAAAATAATTGAAAGGGGTTTCTTGTCAGATGTTGCATTTGCAAGTGCCCTGGTAGATGTGTATGCAAAATGTGGAAGCATTAACAAGGCACGTCAACTGTTTGACAAAATGTCTCAAAGAGATGTGATTTCATGTACTGCAAGGATTGTAGGATATGCATTAAATGGGTTTGTTGAAGAGGCTTTGAAAACATTTAAACGAATGCAATCGGCAGGTTTCAAGCCAAGATCCAAATTTTTGTTTATTCAAGGTATATTTGTCTTTTCATGTTCAAAGTTTGTTCTTTCTATGCATTATACTAGGTAGATTGTTCCTATTAGCCTCAGACTTTTGAAGATGGAATTGTAAAACATCATATGCAGATTGCATTCTTCCATGACTCAAAATGCTGGAAATACAATGTTGTCAGATGTTCTACCTTCCAGATCATCTGGATTAATGCCTGATAAAAGTCGTCTTACATCACTGAAGGCTCCTCTTCTCAATATGCAAATGGGACAGAATGGTATTCCATTTAACACTGCATTGATGCACTCAGAGGACTGTCATGGAAATCAGAAAAATGATTTTGGAGGGAAATGCATAGATGATTTTGTATTAGAAGGAAAGGACAATTTGCCAAATTCTTCAGAGGCAGAATTTACTCAGACTCAAGATTCTAAATGTCAAGTTCATTTCTACGCTCTATTGAGAGCAAGCAACTTTCATTTGCAGAGGCTACAAGATAATATATGGTGTATGCTCTGTTACCACCATGGACTATTGTTGTTGTTATATATATTTTATAACAATTTATTGTGTTTTCCTTAGTGAGATTCTAATAACATCTTACTGGTGATGTACATAAAGGCTGGCCTATAAACTCTTATTGATATTTGTCTTAAACCCATAGTTAAAATCTTATCGTTTGGTGCATTGGAGAGCAATTGTTTTTGGTATAATGAGTTAAGTTTTTGGTTTTTTTGAGTTCACTTCATTTTCAAATGGAATGTTCACAAGTTAGAAGATACTTGCTGCATCATGTTACTCTTTAGACCATTTTTTTCAAAGAAATGATGAGTTGTGTAGTACAGAATTAACTCTTTTCTACTTGATACTCATCTTAAAAACATAGTCAAAATCTTATTGTCAGGTGCACAGAGTGAAGTTTTTTGTGGTTATTTTAAACCTATTCATATTTTTTCTAAGTGGTAGCTTACAAGTTATTAAATAATCGTTGCATCACATCATACCTTAGACAATTATTGTGAGGTTATTGGTAGTTTGAGTAGTTACAAAAGGGTTTCTTGCCTACAAAGGAAATTTGACACGATGTAATATGTGATTAGGCGTTGTAAGCTTATATATTTAGAGTTTTAACATTCTATGCTCATAGATGAGGCCTTCCTTTGAGAATCTATAAAAAGTTATCTAGATCAGCTAAAATATTTAGAGTTTTAACATTCTATGCTCATAGATGAGGCTTTTCTCTTGAGAATCTATAAAAAGTTATCCAGACATGGCCAAGGTTTAATTTTAGTAGCAGAAGCCTAGGTAGCCGGTATGGGGTATGCGTACGGGTATGCTGGTATGACAACTTTTTTGGGAGGCTTGGGTACAGTGCTTGGGTATATATATAATATTTATAATATTTAAAAATATAGCCAAATAAGCAAAAATTTAGCCTTATACATGAATAGAGTAAACAAATTATTAAATAAGTGAAATAGCCAAATAACATATTAATAATTCAATGCATTTTGTCGTGATATTCATTGATCAAACTTAGAACTAGTACATTCTTCAAACTCCAAATGTTACAATGTCCAATTATAATCATAAATAGTAACAAATCACATAACTGGTCTGGAATTTCAGCTATTACCAGCTCCCTTCAAATTTGGCAGTTCAGATTCCTTTGGGATATCTCTTATTATTCCTGCATGAGTCTTACTTGCTAGCGGAGATGTTGCCACTACATTTTTTTATCCTACATTACCCAAACTCATCTCAACTGTTACAGTTTCAGCGATTGTTTTAGGTACTTCTGTGAATGCCCTTGTTTTACCACAGTTGAGTCATTTACGTAATCCCATTTGTGGGTACCTTTATTGACCCCAAAATAAAATAAAATAATAAGAATAGGGTGCGGACATCTATCACAACATAATTGATGACTTTAGACACTCCTGCAGCATCTGAAAAGAGTGACAACAAGTCCCCACTGCTCCCTGAGAGCCACCATGATCTACAAGATTCTGATTGCAAGGATGCTTCATTTTCAGGAGCAATATTCAATCTGTGAACAACCATTGTGGTGTATTGCATCTGGCTTTAAATTTGATCAAGTATTTATGAATGTATTTCCTTGGGTTGTGAGCTGAAAAAGTGGTTGTTGTTGCTCTGTTCTTCCTTGAATTAAAACTCAAGGAAGAAATTCTCTAGGCATCTAGAAATACATGCCCTCAATTTTGCATCCACAAACTTTATGAAACATTGTGCAAATGCTTGGGAAAAATTGGCAGACTCAGCGAGTCTCGTGTCAAGACTTGCGAGTCTCGCATTTGGCCTCAACGAGGCCTATTGTTTATCATTATTTTTTAACATAAATTTTTAAAAAGAACACATTTGAATTTTTTGAAGACTTTTGAAACCCATTCTACAAGAAATAGTCATCAATCATAGCATACCAGGTTATGGGAGCACACTTCAATCTATACAACACCTCTTTGAGGCAGCACATTAGATGCTTTCTGATCTCTTTTGCATATCCACATGGCTACTCCATATAGACTTCCCAAGTCAATTCATCATTAACCAAAGCATTCGAGACTAATATCACTCAACAAAATCAACTCATCGTAAATACTAGCCTCTACTTTGATAGCACCTCCACTACTACCTTACTCAAACTTCTTATATCCAAAGCAGTATCAAATGTATAAATGTATTCATGTTTAGTGAAACATTCTTGGCCACAAAAGACTACCACTCATGATATAAAATCTACAAATGTACGAAGTTTTCATGTATTCATGTTTAGTTCAAATAAAATAGTTTGCAAAATGCTACCACTCATGATATAAAATTTACAAATGTATATGTACGAATTTGTAACAAATTTCAAATGTAGAGATAGAACATTTAAATGTAATGCTTCATCTATATTCCTACACTTACAAAATCAATCACGCCCCTTATCAACATCAACTACAAAACTAATAACTATCCCTCTAAAATCAAATAACATATACCGTTCGGCGTTCACATTGCATTGTGCACATGCGATTGCTAGTTGTAATGTTTATCACGTAGCTATATTTCTAAGGATTTATTCTCACATTTTTTCCGGAGAAATGTTTTAAGCTAAGGAGATATGAAAAGGTAGCCTTTACGTTAGAACAAATTAAGTTGTAAATTCGCCAACTCCGAGCTTGATAGAGAAATTATCATATCCTATTATCTATTAAAAGGATGTATTTTAATTTGTAATGTCATGTACTTGATCGGGGGAATCAATTTCACCGTTGAATGTTCTACCAATCAAAATAGTCGTTGGCTCACGGGAAGGACAAATAAGTATGGAATCGATGGATTCAATCTCTTCGGATGTTGCCCTAAAAGATATTAGGTTGGGTGATATGTCTCATGAATGATGCAACCTTGAATTTGTTCTGGATTTGAAGTTAATTCACCTTAACAAGTCCATACGTCCCACTCAAAGGTCATCATCAAAGCCTTGATGGTAAATCCCGATTACTGAATTTTTTTGAATTTTTGGGAAGGAAATTGATATAAATATTACAACTAATTATATGTTAACATTTGTATTTGTAGAATTTACAGACCTTCCTAATTCATATAAAAGCTATAATATTACAACCATTAGTTTGCAATAATCACTTTAAAAAAATCAATCATATTTAATTATTCTACGATTATTAAATTATTTGTATTATAATTTTTAAAAATAATTACATTTTTATTATACATTGTTTATGTATAATTGGTTTTTGTGTTTTTCTATTTATTTCCCTTTCATATAAATAAAGAAAAATTACATCACCATGTTTATAATTATAGGTAATCATGACAATATGGTTATTAGTTTTATTGAATACTAATTATTTTTATAAATAATTGTAGTGTAATGTTGTCTATGATGATATAAAAGGAGTTGTCTAGTCATTCAATGAAGTCCAAATCTTAAAAGATACTAATAAATAATGAATAAGCCTATGATCATACCCCAACAACCTTGACGAAATTGGATACCCATCAATCCTTCAATCAAACCTAAGAAATTCAGTACACCAAACTCATGTAAACATAAAATCAAATCAAAATAAAATATCAATACATTCAATTATGCAATCACGAATAAGAAGCTCTTTACATAAAAGTGATCAAATCTCAATACGATTTGTGTTAAACCCCAATAGGAAGTTGGAGGTTGCTCATTATTGGTAATGTGCTAAACCCCAATAAAAGGCTCAGGGGTTACTTCAGTGGGACATTCCTGAAAGGAAGTCACATCGTTGTCAAAATACATGTAGTTACCCTTGATAGAATGAAAGATTTTCCGCCCTGGAAAAGACAAACCAGATCAAGATCCGCAAACAGGGAAATGTTGCCATCAACAGTTTGATGGTAGCAGATGACTTGTTTGACTAAAATGAACTGAAACACTGTAATGCATATGGTACTGAAAGGGATCGAACCAGGGGCGATCAAACGCGTGGCTTGTTGCTTTTCAAGGTAGCAAGAAAAGACATTAATAGGTTGCGGGTCTCTTTGAAGATAATATAATAAAAAATTTGATTATGGCAGATTCATTCCTCTGTAATGTCAAACTTGTGATCTGTAATCGTTGATTCTTTCACATCTTTCATTCTTGTATAATATTTTTTAAAGGAAGTGATTCATTATATTATATTTTTAGATTCCGTTAAAAAATTGTTTGTCAAGGTCGGTGCACTAATAATTTCTCCCTGTATCTCGGGCCCGATGAAATTGAACGATTGAATTTTTTAGATCTATTTATTTATTTCGATTCCGGCGGTGGGCACCATCTCTGGCTCCCCGCCGGCTGGCGGATTCGAATTTAACGAGACGTAATTTTAATGAAATTTGTTTTAACTAAGGTGGTGAACATATAATTTCATGGTAATTAAAGGTAACGACGGAACTCCATTGATTAAATCATCCAGAGACAAAAACACACCGATTTCCAATCAGAGGACAACACCGAATTTCAAGGAACCGACCAAAATTAAATCAAAGATACGCTTCGCTAAATTAGTGGAAAGCTAGATATGTATGTTTCCGTGTGCGTCACTTAAACCAAAGGAAAAAAATGGATATGGGAGGTTAACAGAAGTTTGATCAGGTTTAATTCTTTGATGGGGTGTTTTAAGTGTAAGTAGGTTTAAATGTTAGTGCATTACATTTGCCCATATACATTCCACTGAATTGTTCAAAATCGTTTGATTTAGACAATAGAGGTTTTAAGACGAATATCTATTATTGCATAATTTCAGAAATAGTTGTAAGATTGAATAATATCATAGTTTTATGGTCAAATAAAAACAATCTAGAAAGTTTATATTTAATAGAAGATGTTCGATGTTTTACTCGATTGTCGATGTAATTTTGTCGTACTTGTAACATATGGTTCATCAAGTGTTGCATATGTAAATTCTATTTTATTTCCACAACTCTATGCATAACAGCCATTGATGTAAAATACAAGTATTTTTTTAATTATTGGCAAATAGTTTTTTTGAGGGACTATACCCCGGTCCAAGAAGGGCTCACAAGCCGGATATTACAATGAAACAGTCCAAAAAGTGACCAAGATCAGATGTTTACATGAAAGCACTACTGCAGGTTAAACCACTACAAAGCAAAGAACCAAGGAACCTACAAAACTAAAATACTACAACAAATAAACAACAACCTTAGCCAAAGTAGGAGCATCATACCCACACCCAACTAGTGGCATGAACTCAACAAAATAAAAGCGAGTCCTCTAGCCTAGACAAAGAAAAAAATCAAAGAGTTCGTAACCGAAAAGAAAAAGAAAATAAGACTCAATCCGAAGAATGAGATCAAAGCTTCATTTTCGTTGGTACATTAAAACCCTATTTGACGAAGTTCTTTTTGAAGAAGTTCTTTTCTTTTTCTTGATTACGTCCATTTCTCCTTATTAGGATCAAAGTCAGAATCCGTCCCACATGAAATATTAACATCAACGGAAGAAATAGGCTTAAATTTTGAATCTTTTTACCTCATTTGATCCAAGAGGGGTTGTATGGGATTGACTCCTTGTTTTAGGATGAAGAACTGAGGCAGTTTCTCAGCCAAAATCGGGGTAGATTCAGCCCTGGTGGGACATGTTTCAACAAATTCAATAGGAGCAGAAGGAGCATCAATTGTGTAGTGCGAAGGGAGAGACCCCTTCCACCAACCCTTCTTACTCTCATTACTGGGCTTGGAGTGCCCACAATCCTTGATCAAGTGACAAGTTTCATAACATTTAAGGTGATGAAAGGCCGATTTCTCATAGTCTAATCTTTGTGTCAACACCCTCTCACCAATCTGCAAATTTATCTTCTCCAGGAGCTCCAGTGATACTTCCATGTCCACTAAAATCTAAGCATAAGATGTATACATAAAATTTTTGGTAGAGCCATCAACTTTCATAAAAACCTACAAAGTATTTCCAATGGCTTCAAAGCAAGGATCATACCAAAGTTGTAAAGGTAGACTGGAAGCCTGACCCAGATTGGCATCGTGTCAAAAGAATCTTTTAAAGGGTCAAATGATGGATACCATAGTTTTGTCAATAGTCCATGATCATCCCAAATCCAATAACGTTCATGGACAACATCACAATCTTCAGAAGATTCAAAAATAGCAATAAAATAGGCTTTAGCGCAGGGGTAAAGCTCAACTTTACCCTTGATAACGTGTCCCCACTCCTTTTTGATCCATTTGAAGAGTTGAGAAAGATTCGGCCATAGATCTTTGAAGTGACATATAAGACCCCTGTTGCCATACTAATATTCTCGGCTCACGACATGTTGAAGAAGATCTTCTTCAAACTTAAGAATGGGGATTTCAGGAGCAGGGTTTAACAGCTTCCCTGCCCTTTTTCCGCTTCCCTTCACCATTGCAACAAAGGATGGTTTTGTGTTCTTTTAACCTGGATCTGTTGTTGGATTGTTGTTGCAGGGTTTAGCATCCATGCCAGGGAAATGGTCATTGATGCCTATACCGTCCCAAGTAGAGGAAAGATTCTCCTTTTCAATTCCATTGGAGCCCGTCTTTGTAGGATTTGTGTTGGAAAAGGCCAAGCTGATCCACGAAACCTCCTCATCATTAACGCACCAAAATTACCAACACAAGAACACAGTGAAATACAGGATAACTTTTTTTTTTGACTTGCTTTGACTCAACACGACACAACATGTCGTCACAAGGTTACAACCAACACTTGGAATCATTTGTTACGGGGAAGACCACAAGGTCAGCACGGAAACGTTCACACTTATCAAGGACAATTTATTTTTCTTTTGACAAGACAACATGAAAGCCCAATCCACATGACACACTCACGGCTAGGGCAAGCCACAGTAAGAAATGGTTAGGGTCTATTTATTTTGGTAAGACACCCTTTTGCTCATGACTTAAGTTTTTAGAAGGAATCAATATATGGTTCGCACAAATTCATCTCACCAACTAAGTTAATTTCTTAAACACTGTGGAGTAGTTCACTAAAAGTCTTCTCCTACTTACTAAGTCTTAATATCTTCCAGAAACTAACCATTGTTTTCCTTTAAGCTTGTTTAAGAGTTCACCCCAAAGGGATAGTGTTCGCTAGTTTAGCTAGGGGTATCAATTTATAAATGTTTACTTCACAAAGGATGTTTTCATTTTGATCACTCATGGGAGTATTTGATTTCAAATAGATCACCTTTACATTTATTTGATGAATATAAAATTATTATTTTGTTTAGCTTCTTTAAGGGTTAACCGACTCATTTTACTTTACTTATAAAATATTATCGCTAAGTCTTAGAAAGATTTAACTTAATAATTTATTCTCAAGATCAAAGTTTTACAATACTCATATCAACGTAAAAATTGAAAGCCATTTCTCACAAGGATAATTTCAAGCTTAACTACACAAGAACAAGACACTTTATTTCACCATTACCAAACAATACAAGGCAAGAGGTCATACCAACTCTCTTTACAAGCAATGTTACACAATTTACATCACATTGGACATTTTTACAAGGAACTTCATAATGGTACAGATGAAACTTTTACACTCTTTTCTTCTAGTCTACTCGCATAATCCATCTGCACAAATATTAACTAAAGTCAGTTCGCAAGAACTGAGCATGTTAAGGCTACACAATGCAATAGTAAGCTAACAATTAACAATATCAAGAAAGGAATATTCTAAATTCAGAAATGGATTATAACACAACTCACAACTCCAATATTAATCTCATGAGAGAGAAAACTAAATCATCCAACAAGGAGAAAGTCCAAATACTAGTAAGAACAGAATTACATAAATCAAGGCAAGACCTTATGGGTTGGGAACAAGAAAGTCAAGAGTGTTGATATCTCCTTCATGTAATCCTATGGGTTACGTGATTGGAATCCAAAATTTACTCCATCCAACTAAAGGGGTCCAAGAGAAGATAAAGCGTACTAATTATGATCGTAGGCGCGAAGCAAAAATGACGTTATCCAATTCTTCCAGGGCTCCAAAGTAATTTGGGTTCGATGCCCTTAAAAGAACGCAACTATAGTTTTGGTTTTAACCAAGGAGTTTACCACTACCTCCTTATCGGATTTCTTAAAACGTAGTACTAGTTAACCAAAACAAAACCACTTTTCCAAAAGCGTACGAAAGGGACACAGAAAGGGCCATTATTCTACCCACAAACCCTATCCTAATCATCAACTTCTCCACATAATATAAGGGAAGACTAAACCCAAAAGTCGTTAATAATTTTTATATAATTCAGGCAATGTCAATAAACATTAAAATAAAAATTGATTTCCCTAACAAGGCCACAAAATGGGACCTTTTAGTAACCAAGTTTGAAGTATAAGGTATTCGAGTTCGAAAACAAAGGGATTCGATACGCAGAGGGCAAAACACCAACGATGCCCCAGACTCAAAAGACCTTACTACGAGTACAAGCACAAACCAAGAACCAACGCACATAGCTATCAGGAAGGTTACGCAGTGCGGTCAGGGCTAGAAGTTCTATGAACTCCTTGCCAAAGGTAAAGAAGATGGAAAATTTTACCCGATCCATGTGGGCTTATCGAGGAAAAGTCTTAGCAAATATCAAACAGATAAATATAACAGCCACCTATGATATTATCACTGAAATCAGCTGTCATCTAACAGGAAACGAGTTCACGAGTCCAGTACCATGGATTCACCTACAACTTTTGTTTCAGTCTAGCTAGTAATAGCTTGCTTGCGACCCTTAATAAAAATTGTAGACATTTCATTCAGTTAAACTTACAATGTTTCCCCTTGCTTTAATCATACAAGAGTTTACATCAAGAATTAGGTATAGTAATACTCTCAACACGTGGAGGCCAAAAATAGATGCCAGGTTATCCCTCATCTAGACTAGGTACAACAGTCAACCATGTACAGTTCTAAAACAAACCCCAAATGCCATTTTCTAATCAAACATAAAGTAAGGAATGCCCATAGGTTTAAACAAGTTTCAGACACAATGTCACTATTAATGTACCTTTTAGCAAAACAAGAGAGCCCTAAACAAGAAATGCGTATTTATTCAACCAAAAGAGGTATGTAGGCTTAACCTTCTATTTAGTAACCTTCAATTATAATTACCATCACAGAATTCTTTTTAAAAGAAAGTCATATAAGCAAACAAAACTCAATAATGTTTCCTTCCCTACGAACTAGACTGCATCACTCAAAATTGCAGTAACCCATTTAGACAAATATGAAATAGAGTAAGCTATAAGAGAGGAAGGAACATTCCAAGAAAAATCAGTGAAATTGGAATAAGATTTAAAGGAACAACCACACAATCAGGCAGTGATATAAACAACCACGAAAACATCTAGTCTAGGCGCCATTCAAGAGGAAAGAAAATTCATTTCAAGATACTGAAAGAAGGTAGAAAACTATTACGAGGAGTAGAATTAACATGCCTGATTATAGTTCTTTCTTCCAAGCTCTTGTTGCTCTTTTCCCATAGGGCAGCTTGAAGGCATCATGCTTTTCAACATCTGAAAACCAGGGGCTGTATGGCTGTGGGAAGCATTGTTTTCTCTATGGTCTGGAATCCCTGATGAAGTCCTCGGATGACTTGGAGAAGGATCAGAGATCTCGGTTTTTTTGATCCATCATCTGTGAAGATGAACCCTACTCTAGCTTACCAACTGTTGCTGTTGTAAGTCATATGCCCCTGTTGAGGATGCATGCATTTCTTTTTGCGAATGTTGCTGCTGCTCGTGATATAGTTGTCTTAGCCTTGACACTTCCTTTTTTCAATGCTTCACAGTGTGCATTCTAAAAAAATAATCTTGTCTTGTGCAAGAGCAGCAATTCTTTGCTTCAAAGCACTGTTATCAACATTCATTGTCAAAGCAGAAGTCTTTCCGATCAGGAGAAAAACTGCAAGGTTAAGGGCAAAGGCACAGACAGAATTTGTGCCAAACACGACATAGTCCAAGTGGAATGTAGAGTTATCCTTGAGTAAAGGGAATTCAACAAACAACCAGGGTACAGTCAAGAACACAAGACAACAGGGTGCAACATAGTACAATGAGGTGATGGGATTCAAGGCGATTCCCTTTGAAGGTATAGCAGTAGCACTGCCATGGCCCAAGATCCATACACGACCTTTTTCCATTGCTTCTTTATCTCCTCCATCAGACCCTTGGCCAGGAGTCTCAAAGTTACATAGTTTAGTACTGTCCCAAACATTGTGCTGTGACCTTCAATGTGCAACCCCCATCCACCGCCTTCATTATGCCTGATGATTGTACAAGTAACGACACATTTCTTTTTGATGCGCTTCCGCTAAAACAACATTTAGTGCTCCTGTTACATATAAGACAATAACCAAACCTGGCCTAAGGAACATAGGACCACCATAATCACCAGGCCAGTGCCCATCATGTGCTTGAATGTTTGCATAAAACCGTATGGCTCGAATCAGTGCAGTCTTTACTGCCTCCTTGGTGACGTCATTGGCACTTTCTATTTTCACTTGAGGTGGAAGAGGGGGAAAACGGATTCTCTCTGGAAACTGTAATCGCATGAGAAGATCTGCTCTGTATGAGATACTCTTCCCTGAGTTACAACGTAAGACAAGAAAGAAAACAATAGAGAAGCTCTGTACTAAATTTCATCGGGTCTCCTGGCAACACTCTCACTGTCACTTAATCGATTTTGATAAAAACTATCTTGAAGGAGAAAACCGAACTGAGGATGCATTCAAAACTGAACAGAAAACAACATATCTGGACAGTCTACCTGTTGGAAGCGCTCAAAAATGGCCTGAATACTGCCAAGCTTGATAGGCCAACAGGAACGAGCCAAAGCGTGACCAAAGTCACCGGAATCAGTCGCAAGAAGGAGACAGATCGCATCTATGGGCAGAGTGGAAAGAAAATGACACAGCAAAGCAATTTGTGCTCCGTGAAAATTCTGATAAAAACAGATCCGCCTGTATGAGATTATCTTCCTTGAGTTACAGCGTACAGCAAGAAGATCTCAAAGGAGAATCTTCGTAAATAAATTTCATCAGATCTGGGGGCAGCATCAAACTTTCGGTGCAAACATTTCAGCTGTAGCTTGTAGGGTGATAATTCCAACAGAAACCTTTATGCCTGCCGACCCAATGACTCGTTGAAGAAGCCCATAAAAATGCAAGGCAAATCGTGCTTCATGAATATTCTGATCTGAAACAGGTCTGCCTCCATGAGATCCTCTTCCATGAGCTTGAAGGAGAATCCCGAATTGAGAATGTATTCTACACTGAACAGAACGCAACATAGATGGACGACCTACCTGTTCGAAGCACTCAAAAGCTTCAACCAAACTGCAAAATGTCTGTCGCCTGGCTAAGGAAGGTCCGGCAGAAAACACACACGCAACACTCATGGAAGCGGCAGCCCAGGGGCACGAGAAGTCAAGGAAGGTAGAGCAGGTCGTAAAGGCTGCATGTCAGAAGTGGTTGAGAGTTTACTAGAAGAGACAGGCGGCCAACTGCCCCATCTTTCATTTGGTCAAGCAATAAGATATGGCAGGAGGCCATACACTCCTCCACGCACCCCCCACTTGCCAGGAAACAATAAAAAAAAACGAAACCTTCAACCCCACGCCAACCAAAGGAGTAAAAGCCATAAAGGCAGTCGGTGGATGACAAGGAAAAGAAGTTGACAGGTTGGGGGGCATTACAATCATGGCTATCACCAGCAACTTGCTTACCGCTACCGTTGCCACCAATCTGCTCTTTGGCAGCATGCTCACAATGACTAGGGTTAGGGCTCTTTGGCGATCATCATTTTTTTTTATAGATAAATGCTTTTGACTAGAGTTATGAACCGAAGGGTTTCCTGGGATCCCACCCATTGCAACCAATGTTCTGAGACAAGATATTACAATTAGACCAACCCGAGCCGTGACTAGTGATCCCAGACAGATGATGTAATTTCGCACCACTGCTTTAGATTCACCAAATGCCGCCTTGAACGCCAATGCCAACAATGCAAAGTCTGCCACCGTTGAGAATAACCGCCAGTCGTAACCACCGGTGATGCAACATCTGCCACCACCAATAACCACCCCGAAGGGATTGTGCCTAGTGGGATTTGAACCTGGGTGGATCCAGACACAACCGTCTGTCTTAACCAATCCACCCAAACCCCATTGGCCTTTGGCAACATGATTAATAACTAATTGTTCACCAAATTAACCGTGTACTAAATACATATGTGAAATTTTTTAGATTTCGATGACTAGATTCGTCATTGAGAGGGCTCTACAAAATGCACATGTGCATTTCTAGAATTCCTCACAAATTAGTTAAAATTGGTTTCTTTCCTCATAATCTAAATAGGGCAGCTACATCTACAAATTCATGAAAAGATTTATTTTGGTCGTAGATTTATTAATATTGGGTTGTTTTTCCTCAAAATCTAATAGGATAACTATGATTACAAGGTAAGAAAAATGTTTATTTTGCCCCGTGCTAATGCCAAGAATAAAACAATTCATTTATAAATTTATCATGTTCCTAATATGTGCATAATATCAAAAACAACACATAAGGAATAAATTTAATGCTCCAAATAAACATTCATTCATATTGCAATTTCTACTTTAAATGATTTTTACACTATAATGAATACTTCATAAAGATATAAATACTTCAGAACCATTCCTCATCTAAATGCTTTGGAATTCAAAATGAAACTTTTTCCCTTCCTTTCGTTGTGATCTCACTCATATCCTAAATGAACTTATGCACCTATGTTTTATAGACTTATTGAATTATCATTAATAAGACCATAAAAATGAGTGTGTCAACACATAATGCGAGAAAATGATGTAGGTGCATTTAGGTTCATCAACCAATAACATTGGTAAAGGATTTGTGTTTTTGTTTGTGTTTATCCTATTTATCAGTCTTAGTCACAAGATTGTGCGCATGGAGGAAGGTCGAACAGAGTCATGAACCATCACCAAAATCGTAGACGGATGTCCAAGCTCAAGAAAATCAAGAAGGAGATAATTTCATCCATTTAAATGTGGTCAAGAAACACCTTTTTGTGATAATGGTGAAACTATTGCTTTGTGAAAAGTGATATTTTCATACCTTCCGATAAATTTTCATATTTATCTATCTTCCTATGGCAATAATTTTGTTGACATCATAGAAAATAAAGAGTAATTCTGGAATTCTAAATTTCAACTCATGTGTCGCATTGTTTGAAGTATATATAGTTGGAACTCCAATAGATTCCTTTAGAGTGGAGATTTGAATTCAAAGGGAGGTGAAGTGTTGGAGGAAGTTGTGGAAAGGGTAAGTCAAGCACAAGAACCTTCAATTTTCACAAAACTCCAAGAAAGGGAGAAAAAGAAAAAAACATGGAAAATTAATCTTGAGAGGAATGAAAGAAGAGCCAAGGCCCTATAAATGTGATCTTTAGTGAATCATAATCATTCATTGGGCTAAGTGTATGACTTCTTCATAATCTATAGGGGTAGGGAGAGTATATATGTATCTTTGAATCTCCATGACATTTTAGTATCGATAAATAAAATGTGTTTTCTCTACAACTATGCATTTTGTATTTTGTTATTTAAGTAGTGTATATTGTGAGTCCTAGGATGGGGATGTATTTCAAACCATTTACTTGGCTCCTTATTATTTTATGCATCAATTGGTATTAGATCAAGTATTTTCTTGTTGATTTGAGTGTGTGAGGATTTTATTCATTCTACTACATGTTTTGAAAGAGAAGTTTTCTTCTTTATAAGGATATGAAATACATTGGATTACCTCTTGTGGGAGGAAGAGGTATGGCATTGAGAGAACCTATAATTGCATAATTGTTTGTTGATATTCGGAAGAATACATATGATATTTTTGCAATATAGAAAATAAAATTGAGAGGGGAAACAAATTTTTATTAATTTGATAATGTTGGAGAAATCCTAGATATTTGAGAAAGAGAGGTAAGAGATGCCTAAGATGAAATAATTCTTTGTTTTTCATGTGATTCCTTATGACCTATGGAATTATGCAAATTATGTAGTTTAGTGGACATAGAAGAAGAATACAAAATAAATCTCTAATCCCCTTTCCCTAGGTGGTAAATTCCATGTATGTTTTAAGGTTCTTGCACTACTACCCATGTACATTACTCTTCTTGATGATACCTTTCAAATGCTTCTATGCCATGTTAGAGAAGGATTCTTAAATAATTTGTTTTGTAAAACTATGAAGGTGTTAAGGGCTTCTATAGAGTTCCTTGGGAAATATGTTGTAGATTAAAAGAGGTGGGTAGTCTCAATTGTATTTAATAAAACTTCAGGGAGCTCCCCATTCTATCAAATGGATTATTCATTCTCTTGATGAAGAATGATATTTAAAATCGTGACCTTTAGAATTGCACTTCTCAAGGAAATCCTCTCAAATGAGATAATCGTGGAAAGATTTTGGTCTCCATTCTCACATTCATTTTAAAATTTCACTCAAGGTTAGAGGTTTTCTTATGGCGGCGAGAATTTGGAAATCATGGAAGTGGTCAAGGTTCACGTAATTTAGTCCATGGGATGGTTTCATAACTCATATTTTCTCAACTACAACTCTCTGACAATATCCAACTCCATTTTACTCCAATGCTCCCTTTTCTATGGTTCCTTGGACTAATATTTTTACGATTACTAAGAAAGGGATAAAATTGGTTGTAGAATTATTTTGCAGAAGTATTGATGTCTCTTTCCTTTGTCATCCCTTAGGGATGGATTTCATCTTCAAAACATTAACTTAAGATTCCATAAATGAAAATCCAGAATGCTACGCTTGAAATGCAGCTCCATAAAATAGGGTCAAAACTCCTCCAAGTGTTGGATGGATTGGAAATAGATTTCTCGACAACATTCAACCCGTATCAACCCCATCATGGATATAAGTTATTACCTAAAAAAATGTTTAGGTGGAGTAATTAAATGCACATTTTATAGTTAAATCCATTACAAATTATAGTGATATCTAGTATGTTATGCGAGAGGTTTGAAAGTCGTCATTCACCATGAGCACACTCATTTCATTTCTGCTTTTGGAAACCAAGACTTCCATGGGAAATTGAGTTAAGAATCTTGGATGACCAACCCTTTATGTCGTTCTTGTTATTATACATTGTCACTCATATATATTTTGGTTTCTCTAACACATTTTGACAACTTCAAGTTGGATTTACACCCTTTATCAATCATTTCTTCCAACTTGTGTGAAAAATGTTTCTTTTACGGGTTTTAGCCTTGCTTCTTGCATAATATAACTAAATCTCGCATAAACTTTCTGTTGTAATTCTTTTTTACTTTTACGGGAAGGGACAATACTATTTTCAAACTTTAATCTCTTTATAAAGTTTCTTTATTACTTATACAATGTACATTTATTTCTAATATTATGTTTTAAATTCAAGTGCAAGCAGAGAAATTACAATTAGGTGGAGTTCCTAAAGAGACTCTTAGATTATTGAGAAAGTGTTCCTTACATATTTTATCAAGTTCCTCTAGACTCTTACGGTCGATAGTCATCCTCGTTGGTAATAGTGGGTTTGGTGCCACATTTGGATGTCAAGGCCAACAATACCCTCATAGTTGATGTAAAAGTGGTTCAATCCATTCACGGAATATCTCACCAGCCCAAATACCTTGAGGTGGTGGAAGAGCTACATCAATAGACGTGGGTAGGTCGAAGGCATGACAATAAAAAATCTTCCCTCGCCTTTTTATTGCCATCACTAGGATCCTATATTTAAATGCTAGATGAAGATTAAAAAAGTGAAAAACCAAATAATAGTTAAGATCCAATATGCATCTGATACAAAAAAAAAAAAAAAAGCACCCATTGTGGTGGAAGCTAGATACCCACTTGCATCTTACTATTCCTATGCTTTTTTGTTTGTTGGAACACATTCGGAATTTGGTCGTGTTTATGGACTTCTTTTGTTATTTTATTGATTTAATATATGCCTTTTCAATTTAGAGTTAACATTTTAAAACTTTTGGTATATCTTATCCTTTTGGTTGATGCGATACTTGGATTATTTCCGTTTCATCCACCTCTTTTTCAGGTATGATTAGATTTGTATTATTTGTATTGTAGTAAAAAAACTTTTCGTAAACCAAAGAGGTTTGATCCTAGCTAAACAACTTTAATTGCTTTTTATAAATATTAGATAGCTCACGTAAAATCCATTGTATACGAGCAATTCTATATAATGTCACTGTTAATCTCAAACTTTTCATATGATGTCAATCTTAATTTCAAATTTTCTAAAGATAGCGATCGTAGAGGGGCCTAGAATAAATTTCTTTGTGAGTGGCATAGAGAAATACATGAAGATAATTGTAGAAAAATAATTACATAAAATACGAAAAAAAAAAAAAAATTATAGGGCTATTTGAACAAAAATAGTTACGTACAATACAATATTTTCAGTTCATTGTTGCTATCCTTTAGAGTTCTATACTTAAACTAGATAATCAATTTATTTTCATTAAATCTTATCATAGACATCCTTCCAGTGTAAAAGTTTAGCCCCTTACTCTCCTCATTAAAATCAACCACCTCTATTTTTAATAATGAAGATTATTTTAATAAATTTAAAAAACATGTCGTGAAACCACCTACACATTTTTAAAAAAGGACTACATCCTATGATATCATCGGGTTTCCGTTTAGTATTAAATAAAACACAAGTCAAATTGAAGAGGAACACAAGGGTTATTATAAATAAGACAATAAAAAAGGTAAAGCATATATTTGCATTGTATAGAGGCAAACTAACGTTTGCTGCTATGGACTACAGAGGAGGATATCTAGCTAGTTAGATATACTAGCAATCACATGTGTACAATGCAATGTGAATGCCGAATGGTATATGTTATTTGATTTAGAGGGATAGTTATTACTTTTGTAGTTGATGTTGATAAGGGGTGTGATTGACAATTCTGATTTTCTATTAAAGCCAAAAAAATGTTGCAAAGTACATTGAAAGGGATGTTAAATAATAGTTAGTTGTGTAATAATTGAATACAAATGCAAGTGAGACATGTAAGTTTTATAACACTCACTCTCGAGAATGTAGTGAATGTGAAGTGTTGATGTCAAAGTAGACTGAAAGAATGACTAAGTGCTTTAACATATTATCTCTCCAAGAAACATAAATGAGACAAAATATTCAAGCATATATAAATGAATCTTAAATGGTTAGGGTACATTCTAGAGTGCTTTATTACCTCAAAAATTTTGAGAGCATCATTGTAAGAATTATTTTTTGCATATCCTACAATCATGGCATTCCATGAGACCACATCTCTTTACGGAATTTGGAAAACAAAAATCCACTTTCCATTGTACTTTGACGGATGTTCATACCTTGTGTTAAGGATCCCATATTGGTATAGAAAGGGAGTATGCTAACAAAGGTTGTGGAGGCTGGGTTTGCACTTGCCAAATGCATTCACTTAAAAGTTTTGAAGGCATTTTCAAAAAACCCATTTTATGTATCTTAATCATTAAAGTCCATGAGATCACATCTTATTGAGGCATTTTATCATAAAGTTCACATGCCTTCTGTATGCTTCCACATTTTGCATACATGTCTACGGAAATGAAACTTGACTACATCTAACAAAAATCAGCTTTCCATTATACTTTGATGGATGTCCATGTCCTACTTCAAAGATCTTGTTTTGGCGTAGGTGGTGATGATGCCAAAAGTAGTGGAGTCTACAAAAGTCTCGTATCTATTATTCTTCGGTTAATGTCCATCACCTATTTTTACATATGTTGACATTATGCTAACAAAGGGAAATTTATATTTAGGTTGGGTACCTGTTGGTTGAACTTGGTGAAACAGAGTCAATGCTTCATGATGATGTTCGTGTCTTCAGTAAGCGGCATTTATGATACTCCATGAGAAGGGGTTATAAATAATGAACCAAAACAAATATATTTAGAAAATCCACTTCTACAATCTGCCAAATGTAACATTGTATCTTCCATAACAAAATTGTACTAGATTTTACAATATCTCTATAAATACAAGGGTATGAGCATAAACTGAAAATGATCTAAAATTAACTTTTGAATAAGTGCTCACCTTCCATTAGAAACATCTTCTCTGGGCACAAAGAGCTCTTAATATCATAAGCAAATATATGAAGTTCATTTTGAATCATTTGTATCATATAGTGACCGTTGTTTTAATCTAGTGAAGAAATCAGCTAACTCTTTGAGAAAATGCCATAATTCAGTCACTATATTGTCTAACCTATAAGGGGACTCTAAAGATGTTTTAATGTCATTTTATGCATTGATAGGCTCTAGTAAAACCTTCAAAGCACCTGTATTTCTCATGAGTATTTGATCTTGGTTGAATTTGTGTCCTAATTAGTTTAAACAATCCTATGTAAGAGTGTTTTCATGTTTATGGTAGGATTGTCTTTAGTGCTCTCTAACCTTGACTACACCAAAATATGTTTACATTAACTCTACATGCATTTCTAATTAATCTTAGTCCACATATGTGAAATAAAATGACATGCATGTTTTAAGAAACAAATTTGAGAATATCCCAATTATCGGTGTTACAAAAATCGAATAATAGCCAAAAATGCAAATTAGATTTTTAACAAACAAATGTAAGCATCTCAGTTACTTATCGAAATACTTCCACAATGATAGAATTTATGATTTAATGGTATGAACAATTATAATTATGGCCTTAAATCCCTCCTTTATAGAAACAGGTTCCTCTAATATAATGGTAGGAACAACTTATATCATGCATTTTATCCCTTTTGTAGAAAACATTCTCCTCTTTCACCCAAAATAGATACAGGTGAAATAAAAAATATCACTATGATTAATAAGAACTATTCACGAGGCTTTATCCCCCTTGTTAGAGTTGATAAATCCTTGATAATGTTTCTCAAGCTTTAGTAAATGCTCAAAAATATTACGAAAAGGGGGAGAATGCTGAATAGATGACAAAATTAGATGCACTTACAAGCCATCCATATCCTATACATTACATATTTCTAGCTCTTTCACTCACCTATTTCCCTTGCCAAGAATTTTTTGCGGCATCCTCACCAACACAGCTTGTATTCACTATGTTTTTCAAATCAAGCTTAATGAATTATAATCTAGAGGTCTCACAAACACTGTATTCTCAAGAATCAAATGTCTCATTCAATTATGAATATAATGAAAACATGCAGCAATCGAACCTTCTTCACTGCTAATACTAATGATAGGAAAAGGAAAGAGAATGAAAAAAACACAAGAATGCTATGCCAACGAGAATTACCAACTTTGTGTTACATATCCTATACCCTATTTGGCACTTTAGCCTTCCCACTAAACCCAATGGCTACACCAAAAAATGGTTAATTATTCATCCCAAATTTTCCAAACTCTTTATAATTTTTCATTCACTCTTTTTGTGCTCTGGTTTTTTTAACATTCTACAACTTTCACCTGCAGAATCCACCATTAGCTAGTTCTGCAAGAACTACAAATTTCCAAATGCAGAAGTAAATTTGAACGTTCAAAATGAATCTACAATTGAATTCCAATATTTTACAAGTAAATCCCCAACCGCATGTGTACTCACATTCCAACCTTCCTCACTTGTATCTCATTGGAGAATATGTTCATTTAAATTTTTCTTCTAAGGAAACAAAAACTTCAAAAGTATAGTATTATTATGGAGAACTTTGTCTCAAAATATACATGATATACATTTGTAGGCACGAGGAACCACATTGTTTTCTCCAAACCAATGTCATACAATTAAGAAAAATACACATAATTCTATCAAAAAAATCAAACAATTTCAACGAGATACTCACAAATTTTGTATAATAAAGGTATATATCTAGTTTATTTTCACCGAAACCTAATTGGTAGGTCATAAACCAGTTAGGGAATAATCCACCTATAAACCAAATTGTACTAGAGTAACTTTAACAAATTAGTATAGATACAATGTGCCCAATCACATCAATTGACCATTGGAACACCTTTGTCTCCATATTTTGAAATTTATAAGAAGCATCTTCATAAAACATAAAAATGAGCTTCTAATCATCCACATGAACACTTCCGATTACCTTGACTACCCCATTCTCAAATTAATTATTGTATTGTGAAGGAGATCTCTAAATTCCCCCAACATTTTTGGTTAGCTAATAAATAGGATATGCCACGATTGGTACCCATCTTTTCGAAAACAAATTCGGAAATATTTACAAGAAATCATGTCTATACAATTCCACTTACTCCCAAAACAATTCCTAAGGATAAAACTACTAACATGCTATTTTTTTAATAGAAATGACATTAATATTGGGAAAACATGTTCCTAAAAATGCAATAGCGAGAATACGTATGATATTGATACTTGATAGATAATCAAGGCTCCTGTGCATGACATGTTGCATTTAAAAACTGCTTCTAAATTTTATTTTATATCCCGACCAAGTTTTCATTCTTGACTTCAAAAAATTAATACAATCCCAAGATCCTCGTAGGTTCTTCTGACTTCTATATCAAAATTTTCCATGACTCGTGTTGTTGTCTACTTTTGATATCTAATCTTTGTTCACATTCCAATGTCAAGGAAAACTCCATCCACATTTGATTGATCCATGCTCAAGAAAAGAAACCTTAAAAATAATTAAACAATGTACAATGTAAGTTTAGAAAAAAATTAACAAACAAAAATATTACCAACTGAAGTAAATTTGAGTCATTCTCCACAACTTTCCTTTCCATCAACAACTCCAGAAGATAAATTTCATAACTATATACATAATATTTATCATTAAGCCTTGATGTTCTTTCATATTTAGGGTCAATGTAACCAATGGTACCCATAATATAGGTAGTGGTGTTTGTAACGACCCAAAAATTCACACACAAACAACACAATAAAAGACAGGATATATTTTTTTTTTACTTTCTTCGACACATAACACGACACAACATGTCGTCACAAAGCTACAACCAACTCTAGGAACCACTTGTCACGGGGATAACCACAAAGTCAGAGCCACGAAACATTCACACCCAAAAGGATAATACACTTTTTCTTTTTGACAGGACAACATAGAAGTCCAACCACATGACACTCTCACAGCTAGGGAAAACCACAATGAGATATTCTTGAGGGTTATTTATTTTAAAAAGACATATTGCAATTCTTAACTTACGTTTTCAAGGAGGCTCAAGATATGATTCATACAATTCATCTTACCAAACTAAGCTCATTCTTTTTTCACCGAGTAATTAACTTTAAATCTTCTCTATTATGACATTTATTTGTTTAATTCAATTATTTAATAAAGGAGGTAATTTAATTCCACAAGGCCATCTATCCTCACTTATGCTACTAAAACTCACTCATAACCTTATTATAATATGGATTCGCTTTCAACATACTCAAGAGAAAGATTACCAAGCACCTAAAAAAAAATTTGGTTAGAGGAAGAAGGTCGAGTTGAATTCATCTTTATGACCTCATTAGTTATTAACCCGGTTTTATTGAAGCTTGAGGATTTATCGAAAATTATTAAATATTTTACTTAGGCTTCACTGGATGATTTTTACAAAAGAAAACAATTTACCTTTCAAGCGGTTGAGAGACAGATTGTGTGGTTTCGAAACCGATTCCTTCTACTTATTAAATCTTATTATCTTATATCAACTAACAATTTGTTTCACCTTAGGATCATTCTAAGAATTCACCACAAAAAGGATAATGTTCACTAGTGTAGCTAGGGATATCAAGTTATAAAATTTTTACTTCAAAAGGATGGTTTCATTTTGATCACTCATGGAATTATTTGATTTCAAATAGATCACCTCTACATTTATTTTTGAATATAAAATTATTATTTTTGTTTAGCTTCTTTAAGGGTTAACCGACCCATTTTACTTTACTTATAATATATTGTCACTCGGTCTAGAAAGATTTAACTTGACAATTTATTCTCAAGATCAAAGTTTTACAATACTCATATCAATGTAAAGATTGAATACCATTTCTCACAAAGGTAAGTTACAAGTTTACCTACATAAGGACAAGACAACATCATCACGAAATTTCATATCAACCCAAGGCAAGAGGTCTTCTAAACTCCTTTGCAAGCACTATTACAAAATTTACCTCACATGGGACATTTTTACAAGGAACTTCATAAATTGTACTTGATGAAACCTTTACAACTCTTTCCTTTAATATAATCGCATAATCCATCCGTAAAAATACTAGCTGAATCGGTTCGTGAGAACTGAGCATGTTAAGGCTACACATTGCAACAGTAAGCTAACATTTAACAATATCAAGAAAGGAATGTTCTAATTCAAAAATGGATTTAAAACACAACCCACAACTCCAAAATTATTCGCATGAGAAAGAAATCTAAACCATCCAACAAGGAGAAAGTCAAAATACCAGTAAGAACAAAATCACATAAATCAAGGCAAGACCTTATGGGTTAGGAACAAGAAAGTCAAGAGTGTTGATATTTCCTTCATGTACTCCTATGGATTACGTGATTGGAATCAATACCCAATCCATCAATCTAAAGAGGTCCAAGAGAAGACAAAACATACTAATTATGATCGTAGGCGCGAAAAAAAAGACGTTTTCCAAATCTCCCGGGGAGGCTTCATAGTAATAAGGGTTCGACGCCCTTAGAAGAAAACAAATATAGATTTAGTTTTAACCAAGGAGTTTTACCACTACCTTCTTATAGGATTTCTTAAACGTAGGACTAGTTAACAAAACAAATCCACTCTTCCAAAAGCGTACAAATGAGACACAAAAAGGGCCATTATTCTACCAACAAACCTTATCCTAATCAAAACTTCTCTACATAATATAAGGGAAGGCTAAACCCAAAATCGTTAATAATTTTTATATATTTCCGAAAATGTCAAAAAGTATTTTAAAATAAAAATAAAATTGATTTCCTTAACAAAGCCACAAAATGGGACTTTTAGTAACCAAGTTCGAAGAATAAGATATTCGAGTTCGAAAACAAAGGGATTTGATACACGGTGGGTAATACACCAGCGATGCCCCAGACTCAAAAGACCTTACCACGAGTGCAAGCACAAAAATAAGAACCAACACACATATCCATCAGGAAGGTTACGCAGTGTGTAGTCAGACTAGAAGTTCTATGAGCTCCTTGCCAATGGTATAGAAGATAGAAATTTACCCGATCCATGTGGGCTTATCAAGGAAATGTCTAGCAAAATCAAACAGATGAATATAATAGCCACCTATTATATTATCACTGTAATCAGCTGTCATCTAACAAGAAACGAGTTCATGAGTCCAATACCATGGATTCACCTACAACTTTTGTTTCAGTCCAGCTATTAATAGCTTGCTCGCGACCCTTAATAAAAATTGTAGAGATTTCATTCAATTAAACTTACAATGTTTCCCCCTTACTTTAATCAAACAAGAGTTTGAACCAGGAAGTAGGTATAGTAATTCTCTCAACACGTAGAGGCCAAAATAGATGTCAGGTTATTCATCCTCTAGAATTGGGTACAAAAGTCAACCATACATACAGTTCTAAAGCAAAACCCTAATGCCATTTTCTAATTAAACAAAAGTAAGGAATGCCCACAGGCTTAAACAAGTTTTAGAACACAATGTCACTATTAATGTACCTTTTAGCAAAACAGGAGAGCCCTAAACAGGAAATACGTATTTATTCAACCCAATAGAGATATGAAGGCTTAACCTTCCATATAGTAAGCCTTCAATTATAAATACCATCACATAATTCTTTTAAAAGAGAGTCATATAAGCAAACGAAACTCTATAATGTTTCCTTCCCTACGAACTAGACTGCATCACTCAATATTACAGTAGCCCATTTAGACAAATATGAAATAGAGTAAGCTATAAGAGGGGAAAATAACATTCCAAGCAAAACTAGTGAAATTGGAACGAGATTTAAAGGAATGAACCAACACATTCGAGCAACGATTTAAACAACCACGAAAACATTTTGTCTAGGTGCCATTCAAGGGAAAGAATATTCATTTTAAGAAACTGAAAGAAGGTAGAAAACTATTACAAGGAGTATAGTTAACATGCCCGATTAGAATTCTTCTAGCCAACAACCACGTCGACTGGGCTCGGGCAACAAAGAACACAACTGCGCGAACTTCTCTTCCTCACCTACCGAAGATCCATACCACGTTAACGGCCATGCTTGGCATAGGAAAGGGGTGATTGAAACATGCCTTCTTGGAATCCTCGGGAGCAACTCGAGAAGATAGAAGCACTCTACTTTGAAGAGCATCACAACCACTAGAGAAAATCCCACACAACCATTGTCATGACTACCATATCCAAAGAAGATCATGTCTGTTTCTATAACTATAGACCCCCTTTTCCTTTTTCCCACAAACCCAACTATATTCTCCACCAAATCCATATGCATCTGATTGATTCTTATTTGGACCTTCTAACCTTGGTGCTCTCATATTAGGAGCAGCCCTAGTCTAAGACAAAGCAAAATAAGATGGCTTTATAACAAAAAAAAATATCTTGAGTACAGACTCCATATCCATCCAAAACAGTCCCTAGACTTAGCATCCTCGATTAAGGTGACCGGTCACTAGATTGCTTCAATGCAACTGCTTGCTTTGCCCTTAACCCAAAGTGCTCTGCGAGCTAGTGGTAATGCCACAATCATGCGGCAAATATCAGCTACAAAGCCAACCCCATGATTTGAAGCTCGAACACAAGACATAATGATTACATCATGCTCCTGGCTCTGAAAGGCATCTACCGTAATGATAAATAAACCTTTTCCTTCATCAAATTTGAGGACAACATCAAACTCTCGGTGCAAACATTTCAGCTGTAGCTTGTAAGGTGTGATAATTCCAACAGAAACCTTTATGCAGCCTACCAACATAGTGACTCGTTGAAGAAGCTCATATAATTGCAAAGCAAATTGTGCTTCATGAATATTCTGATATGAAACAGATCCACGCCTATGAGATTCTCTTCCATGAGTTACATCGTAAAACAAGTAAGGTCTCAGTAGAGAATCTTTGTAATGGATTCCATCAGGTCTCCTGGTAACACTCTCACTGTCACATAGTCGATTTTGATAAAAATATCTTGAAGGAGAGACCCGAATCTGAGGATGCATTGATCATCGCAGACATATAACAAAGCATAGCTAGACATTTTTCTTGTTAGAAGAGCTTAAAAGGCTTCAACCAAACCTGTAACATGTCTACCACACTGCTAATTCTGCTCAAGTGTTTCTTTGAGGCTCTCCGACCAGAACACACCTCGCAGCACCCAATGAAAGTGGAGGTAACACACCTTCTTCACTAGCCTGTAGCTTCATCTATAACCGCCATATCGAACCCACGCGACCAGCAGGGAAGGTACCCAAGGTGGAACCAGGAAGAAAAACACCTGGACAGAACAGGTTTCGATGTGCTCTCTACCCACGCAACCAGGAAAAACACCTCTCAACCACTACACATGTAGTCTATCCAGGAAAAACACCTCTCAACCACTCCACACGTAGTCTATCCAAGGAAAATCTCACGCGGTCCGAGAGGATAAGCAGGCAGTCAAAACAAGAAACCAAGAAGATTTGCAAATCCGAAATAATAAATGAAGTGCGGCCACCAAAGAGCGAGTCCAACACGTCTAGATTTTAATAACTCCACCCTCCACACCAAGAAGGAGATAAAGCATGTTGTGTATATTGTTATCCAAGTCCAATAAATGACCAATATTGGTAGTTGTAAAAATAAGGAATGAATCTGGTTCCACGGTAAGCTTCATAGATGTACGTCTAGGTTCTCTTTGTCCAGGTTATCATTTGTACAATAGATGTGAACTTTTTCTGATATGACATCAAGCTCCCCAGATTTAAACTCAACTTGACAAATTCGCTTGCTGCATAAACCTATTTTATCCTGTTCTTCTCTCAAATACTATACTGGCAGCAGCGAGCACAAACGCCAGAAGAATTCAACACAACAGTTTTTCTTCATATATGAAAATGGGCTCAGCAACTCCAATGGCAAGAAAGGATTATCATGCAGGTATAACTTGTTTATTGAACTACGAAGAAACCCAGAGGACATAGCTACCTTCTTTGTTGTAAGATAATTGTATGTTCTTAGAGAGATATTCGGATACTACTTCTAAATTACACCGATATCCATCTTCAAGTAAGTGGCAGTTTCAACTCTATGTGCATCTATTTTCTGCTATCCATGTGTGTAAACTAAAATATGTGCCTGCATATTCATACTCATGTACATCCTCTCAGCTAGGTGTAAATCCAGCCTCCACAACCTTTGGTAGGTGTAAAGCAAAGACGCCACAAGGTGTAAATTTCGTGCCAAAATGGGATGTTTGGAACAGCCTATGGGCATCCATCAAAACCATAATGGAGACGGGATTTTCGTCATATGCTGTATTTGCAAGTGTCCTGGCGAACATGTATGTAAATTTTGGAAGTATACACATGACACGCAAAAGGACAAGGACGTAACAGTGAAAGTCGATGCCGAACAGGGCATTACACTCTCCTCCCCTTAAGAAAAGCATCGTCCTCGATGCGACATAACACAACGGAAAAGAAATGGTTCGCAACCAAGAACAGGTAAAGGAGAAAGTACACTCTATGGTTTAAAATTTTAGTTGATTAACGCACGGCCATAGGGTAGCCTTAGGAACATTTGGTAGAAATTTTAACTTTCAATGTTCTGTGAAGATTGGTAGTTCCCTCTTATTTATTTCATTAGTTCCTTTCCATTAGCATTATTCTCAGTTTAATTTCTTTTAAAATTTCATCATTGAAGAGTTTTGGTTTATTCCTTATTGTGGGTGCCCAACATGAACTGCTAACACAACACCCTATCAGGTTCAAAAGACACTACAGATTCACAAGCACACAAGTATATACTTCAAGATTGTATTACACCACAAAAGGTTACTCAAATACGGAATAGAATAGGCACAGTCCACATAACATAGTACTCATCACACATCAATGACTGACATATAAAATACTCAAACAAAAGAGTACTACAATCCACCAGACATTCCCTCAATTCCACAGATGAAAAAATTCACATAACTCCAAACAAAAGCTACAGGTACATAGTGTCCACAAGGGAATCAATGACATATCCACAACATCACAACACATATCCATATGACATGAGTAACCCATACATCAAAATACCACTACCAAAACATCACAATAACTCAACATATATCCCAAAACATCAACCATACACACAAATATCATATGCCTCCCTCAAACTCTTATGCCTCCCTCAAGTCTCTTATGCCTCCCTCAAGTCTCTTATGCCTCCCTCAAACTCTTATGCCTCCCTCAAGTCTCTTATGCCTCCCTCAAACTCTTATGCCTCCCTCAAGTCTCTTATGCCTCCCTCAAACTCTTATGCCTCCCTCAAGTCTCTTATGCCTCCCTCAAACTCTTATGCCTCCCTCAAGGAGGCCGGTTGACCCTATGGCCCAAGACACATAGAGTTCGAACACTCCTAACCCAAGTGACATAATAACGCGTGGTTCAACAACCCGCTAGTTATATGTAACTCCTTGGGGCGTACCCCCATACAACGAAGCGGGTCCATAGGTCCAACCAATCCATGGTGCATCCTATGACCCTATTCCACACATCACGACAATAGAACCAACAGAACAATCCAATCCAAATGCCAAGTGGCAAAGTACAAGCCTTGGGCAAGGCGGTAAAAATTCCAAATTTAAAAGAAGACCCAAAATCAAGCAAAATAAATGGCCAAATAGCCATAGTTAGTATCAAAATCCACATGTTAGTGCCACAAACCAAGGAAATGCCCAAAATTGTAACGCATTGCAATCAAGAAAAGTTGCTGGTCCTTACAAAATAAAGTAAAAATCTCAATTTATGAATAAAATCAACTTATAATAATGTCACATTACGATAACTGTGTGGCCTTATTTGGCCACCAAGGGGTACTCAACGAGTTTCTAGCACTCGGAACATCGAGCCTCAGCTCGTAAAATACATATCAATAATACAACTGTCATCACCTCCATCTGAATCATCCCACCACCACTTCGACAAGGCTAAACATATTCATAGTTGCACTTAGGTTGCATACGTGCAACCACATAGGGAGAGAGGAAAGAATCACAGTTGTTATCTACTAAACCAAATTTCGGCTCGAGTTATTGACCCATGGTACACCATTCCTCACTCTCAACATACACTACTACCAATTGCCTTCGGGGTCGATTAGCGTAAGGTTCACAACATAACATGTAACTACATCACTAACCAATGGTGGTACATATACAAGGTAGATCACAATCATACATTCACCGGGTGTAACACATCACTTTACCACATTTTGCACCCAAAGTGCAATCACCATACGATAGGTTCATACACTCACCGTATGACCCCAAATCACAACATGACGCATTACATATTTGCACAAATCATATGTACGATGAACATAGTACATCTCAACATAACATGCATTGCTACATAACTAGGTGGTACACACATTTCTTCAAAACATGGTAAAAACATCATGATACAACTCATTTCTTTTAACATCAATCTAGTCATACAACACATTGATACACTTACATACCGAATATGTCACAATGTTCCAACACTCCGTCATCCACATTAGAATTCTTTTCACACATCACAAACAACAATTCACATGTGAACTCTTCATAGAATCCACAAGAAGGAGAGAGAATAATCCCATCCCCAACACATCAATATGATAACAAATACGCATTGAGTGACATACACATCACGTGCGTTCACAATATAACAATTACGACATAGATCACATCACGTTTAAAGCACATTACTCTTCCAATATAAATCATCATCATGCAATACCATCATCTCCATGAAAAAACATCATGTAACACTATCACCATCATGTAACATCACCATAAAACACCAATCCGGCCCATAGGTTCGAGAGCATGAACCTATGCTCTGATACCAAGTGTAACGACCCAAAAATTCACACACAAACAACACAGTAAAAGACAGGATATTTTTTTGACTTGCTTCGACACATAACACGACACAACATGTCGTCACAAAGCTACAACCAACTCTAGGAACCACTTGTCACGGGGATGACCACAAAGTCAGCACGGAAACGTTCACACCCAAAAGGATAATACACTTTTTCTTTTTGACAGGACAACATAGAAGTCCAACCACATGACACTCTCACAGCTAGGACAAACCACAATGAGATATTCTTGAGGGTTATTTATTTTAAAAAGACATATTGCAATTCTTAACTTACGTTTTCAAGGAGGCTCAAGATATGATTCATACAATTCATCTTACCAAACTAAGCTCATTCTTTTTCACTGAGTAATTAACTTTAAATCTTCTCTATTATGAAATTTATTTGTTTAATTCAATCATTTAATAAAGGAGGTAATTTAATTCCACAAGGCCATCTATCCTCACTTATGCTACTAAAACTCGCTCATAACCTTATTATAATATGGATTCGCTTTCAACATACTCAAGAGAAAGATTACAAGCAAACTAAAAAAAAACTGGTTAGAGGAAGAAGGTCGAGTTGAATTCATCTTTATGACCTCATTAGTTATTAGCCTGGTTTTTATTGAAGCTTGAGGATTTATCGAAAATTATTAAGTATTTTACTTAGGCTTCACTAGATGATTTTTACAAAAGAAAACAATTTCCCTTTCAAGTGGTTGAGAGACAGATTGCGTGGTTTCGAAACCGATTCCTCCTACTTATTAAATCTTATTATCTTATATCAACTAACAATTTGTTTCACCTTAGGATCATTCCAAGAATTCACCATAAAAGGATAATGTTCATTAGTGTAGCTAGGGATATCAAGTTATAAAATTTTTACTTCACGAAGGATGGTTTCATTTTGATCACTCATGGAATTATTTGATTTCAAATAGATCACCTCTACATTTATTTTTGAATATAAAATTATTATTTTTGTTTAGCTTCTTTAAGGGTTAACCGACCCATTTTACTTTACTTATAATATATTGTCACTCATTCCTAGAAAGATTTAACTTGACAATTTATTCTCAAGATCAAAGTTTTACAATACTCATATCAATGTAAAGATTAAATACCATTTCTCACAAAGGTAAGTTACCAGTCTACCTACGGAAGGACAAGACAACATCATCATGAAATTTCATATCAACCCAAGGCAAGAGGTCTTCTAAACTCCTTTCGCAAGCACTATTACAAAATTTACCTCACATAGGACGTTTTTACAAGGAACTTCATAAATTGACCTTGATGAAACCTTTACAACTCTTTCTTTTAATCTACTCACATAATCCATCTACACAAATACTAGCTGGAATCAGTTCATGAACCCGAGCATGTTAAGGCTACACATTGCAACAAAGAAGCTAACATTTAACAATATCAAGAAAGGAATGTTCTAATTCAAAAATGGATTTAAAACACAACCCACAACTCCAAAATTATTCGCATGAGAAATAAATCTAAACCATCCAACAAGGAGAAAGTCAAAATACCAGTAAGAAAAAAATCACATAAATCAAGGCAAGACCTTATGGGTTAGGAACAAGAAAGTCAAGAGTGTTGATATTTCCTTCATGTAATCCTATGGATTACGTGATTGGAATCCAATACCCAATCCATCAATCTAAAGAGGTCCAAGAGAAGACAAAACATACTAATTATGATCGTAGGCACGAAAAAAAAAAAAACGACGTTATCCAAATCTCCCGGGGGAGGCTTCATAGTAATAAGGGTTCGACGCCCTTAAAAGAAAAACAACTATAGTTTCAGTTTTAACCAAGGAGTTTTACCACTACTTTCTTATAGGATTTCTTAAACGTAGGACTAGTTAACAAAACAAATCCACTCTTCCAAAAGCGTACAAATGAGACACAAAAAGGGTCATTATTCTACCAACAAACCTTATCCTAATCGTCAACTTCTCTACATAATATAAGGGAAGACTAAACCCAAAAGTCGTTAATAATTTTTATATATTTCCGACAATGTCAAAAAGTATTTTAAAATAAAAATAAAACTGATTTCCTTAACAAAGCCACAAAATGGGACTTTTAGTAACCAAGTTCGAAGAATAAGATATTCGAGTTCGAAAACAAAGGGATTCGATACATGGTGGGTAATACACCAGCGATGCCCTAGACTCAAAATACCTTACCACGAGTGCAAGCACAAAAATAAGAACCAACACACATATCCATCAGGAAGGTTACGCAGTGCAGTCAGACCTAGAAGTTCTATGAGCTCCTTGCCAATGGTATAGAAGATGGAAATTTACCCGATCCATGTGGGCTTATCAAGGAAATGTCTAGCAAAAATCAAACAGATGAATATAATAGCCACCTATTATATTATCACTGTAATCAGATGTCATCTAACAGAAACTATTTCACGAGTCCAATACCATGGATTCACCAACAACTTTTGTTTCATCCTATTAATAGCTTGCTCGTGACCTTTAATAAAAATTGTAAAGATTTCATTCAATTAAACTTACAATTTTCCCCTTACTTTAATCAAACAAGAGTTTGCACCAGGAAGTAGGTATAGTAATTCTCTCAACACGTAGAGGCCAAAATTAGATGTCAGGTTATTCATCCTCTAGAACTGGGTACAAAAGTCAACCATGTACAGTTCTAAAGCAAAACCCTAATGCCATTTTCTAATCAAACAAAAGTAAGGAATGCCCACAGGCTTAAACAAGTTTTAGAACACAATGTCACTATTAATGTACCTTTTAGCAAAACAGAGAGTCCTAAACAGAAATACGTATTTATTCAACCCAAATAGAGATATGAAGGCTTAACCTTCCATATAGTAAGCCTTCAATTATAAATACCATCATAGAATTCTTTTAAAAGAGAGTCATATAAGCAAATGAAACTCTATAATGTTTCCTTCCCTATGAACTAGACTGCATCACTCAATATTGCAGTAGCCCATTTAGACAAATATGAAATAGAGTAAGCTATAAGAGAGGAAAAGAACATTCCAAGAAAAACCAACGAAATTGGAACGAGATTTAAAGGAACAGACAACACATTCAGGCAGCGATTTAAACAACCACGAAAACATTTTGTCTAGGTGCCATTCAAGGGGAAAGAATATTCATTTCAAGATACTGAAAGAAGGTAGAAAACTATTACAAGGAGTATAGTTAACATGCCTGATTAGAATTCTTCCAACCAACAACCACGTCGACCAGGGCTCGGGCAACAGCAACACAACCTGCGCAACTTCTCTTCCTCAGCCTGCTGAAGATCCATACCCTGTTATCGGCCATGCTTGGCATAGGAAAGGGGTGATTGAAACATGCCTTCTTGGAATCCTCGGGAGAAACTCCGGGAAGATAGAAGCACTCTGCTCTGAAGAGCATCACAACCACCATAGAAAACCCACACAACCATCGTCATGACTGCCATATCCAAAGAAGATCTGTATCTGTTTCTATAACTATAGACCCCCTTTTCCTTTTTCCCACAAACCCAACTATATTCTCCACCAAATCCATATGCATCTGATTGTTTCTGATTTGGACCTCCTAACCTTGGTGCTCTCGTATTAGGAGCAGCCCTAGTCTGAGACGAAGCAAAAGAACATGGCTTTATAACAAAAAAATCTCTTGGTACAGACTCCATATCCATAAAACAATCCCTAGACTTAACATCCTTGATTAAGGTTGACCAGTCACTAGATTACTTCAATGCAGCTGCTTTTCCCTTAACCCAAAGTGCTCTGTGAGCTCGTGCTAATGCCACATTCATGCGGTGAATATCAGCTACAAAGCCAACCCCATGATTTGAAGCTCAGACATAAGACATAATGATTACATCATGCTCCTGGCTCTGAAAGGAATCTACCGTAATGATAAATAAACCTTTTCCTTCATTAGATTTGAGGACAACATCAAACTCTCAATGAAAACATTTCAGCTGTAGCTTGTAAGGTGTGATAATTCCAACAGAAACCTTTATGCCTACCAACATAGTGACTCGTTGAAGAAGCTCATATAATTGCAAAGCAAATTGTGCTTCATGAATATTCTGATATGAAATAGGTCCACGCCTATGAGATTCTCTTCCATGAGTTACATCGTAAAACAAGTAAGGTCTCAGTAGAGAATCCTTGCAATGGATTTCATCAGGTCTCCTGGTAACACTCTCACTGTCACATAGTCAATTTTGATAAAAATATCTTGAAGGAGAGACCCGAATCTGAGGATGCATTGATCTTTGCCACGAGATAACAACATAGTTGGACATTCTGCTTGTTAGAAGCACTCAAAAGGCTTCAACCAAATTGTAACATGTCCGCGCCCAAGCACCCTGCTGCAAGCATTCTGAGGCTCTCCAACCAGAACACACCTCGTGGCACCCAATGAAAGTGGAGGTAACACGCCTTCTTCACTAGCCTGTAGCTTCATCTATAACCGCCATATCGAACCCACGCGACCAGCAGGGAAGGCGCCCAAGGTGGAACCAGGAAGAAAAACACCTGGACAGAACAGGTTTCGATGGGCTCTCTACCCATGCAACCATGAGAAACACCTCTCAACCACTCCACACGTAGTATATCCAAGGAAAATCTCACGTGGTTTGAGAGGATAAGCAGGCAGTCAAAACAAGAAACCAAGAAGATTTGCAAATCCGAAATAATAAATGAAGTGCGGCCACCAGCAAGGAGTCCAACACGTCTAGATTTTAATAACTCCACCCTCCACGCCAAGAAGGAGATAAAGCATGCTGTGTATATTGTTATCCAAGTCCAATAAATGACCAATATTGGTAGTTGTAAAAAATAAGGAATGAATACTGGTTCCACGGTAAGCTTCATAGATGTACGTCTAGGTTCTCTTTGTCCAGGTTATCATTTGTACAATAGATGTGAACTTTTTTGATATGACGTCAAGCTCCCCAGATTTAAACTCAACTTGACAAATTCGCTTGCTGCATAAACCTATTTTATCTTGTTCTTCTCTCAAATACTATAATTGGCAGTAGTGAGCACACAAATGCGAAAGAATTCAACACAACAGTTTTTCTTCGTATATGAAAATTGGCTCAAAGACTCCAATGGCAAGAAGGGATTATCATGCGGGTATAACTTGTTTATTGAACTACGAAGAAATGCACGAGAGGACATAGCTACCTTATTTGTTGTAAGATAATTGTATGTTCTTAGAGATATTCGGATACTACTTCTAAATTACACCGATATCCATCTTCAAGTAAGTGGCGCTTTGACTCTATGTGCATCTATTTTCTCGCTATCCATGTGTGTAAACTAAAATATGTGCTGCATATTCATACTCATGTACATCCTCTTAGCTAGGTGTAAATCCATCCTCCACAACCTTTGGTAGGTGTAAAGCAAAGACGCCACAAGGTGTAAATTTCATGCCAAAATGGGATGTTTGGAACAACTATGGGCATCCATTAAAACCATAATGGAGATGGGATTTTCGTCATATGCTGTATTTGCAAGTGTCTGTGCGAACATGTATGCAAACTTTGGAAGTATACACATGACATGCAAAAAGGACAAGGGCGTACAGTGAAATTCGATCTTTGAGCAGGGGCATTACAAAGGTGTTGGTTTTGGCCAAGGAAATGCACTTGGAAATGCCAAAGTTTGACAAATGTGCTTTAAAGTTATCCTCGAAAATAATGTTAGAAGTCTTCACATCCTTGTGGAAAACGCTCTATAAAATCCTATATGGACAAGACTTGCAATTTCGGAAGACGTTCCAAAGCCCCGACAGATCCCAGAATGGGTCTAGAAAGTTTATTATTAGAAAGGTCCCTAGGATTTCATGCCAGATAAGAGATCAACAAAACATTTGGAAGTCTTTCATAGCTGTCATCTAGACAATAAATTTCACTCTAAACACAATTCTTAATAGCCTATTGGAAGTATAACCAAAAAATAAAAATAAATAAACTCATAGTGTATCTAAATTTATAATATATCCCAGCTCTATCGAATTTCTCCCTTAATATTGTTTGAGGACAAATTCCTGTAAAAGCAATAACATAATATTGCTAGACTCATTAGACCACAAGTGTATTATATATGCATGCTTAATGTGCTTGACAGAACCCTTCCACAATCATCATATACATGATCAATCAACAACAAAAAATATAATATGAAAGAACTTACAAATAAGTAAGGCTTCCAAGCTTATGAAATAGAACAAATGAATAAATACTTCAATCAATATTGAAACCCACCTGAAGTTCCTTTAGAGACAACACTCTCTTCTTTACCGCAGGAGAGAAAGAGAATAAAAAATATCATATTGTTGCCCAGCTAGGTGCTTCAGCTTATCCTATAGAAAAGTGAAAGAAGAAGTTAAAGAGTTGTCATAAACAATAAAAAGTAAAATTAAGTGCTTGTAATCTTCACACATACTCTTTTATCAACCAGCCAATTCATCTGAAAAATAAGTCTCTATAGTTTATACAATGCATTTTTAGAGTACTAAGATTTAAAAGCTTACACCAAAATTAGATCTAAAATTTGCACCAAAATATTACAAAATGGATCAACTACAGATAAATTGTTTATTTATCAGTATTTTGCTGATCAGAGTTGTGCCACAGAGGAGATTAATCTCATTGATCTGGATTATTCATGTGAAAAGGAGGAGAGATTACAAAATCTCAAGGACTTTTTCTATGAGGAGGGAGCTTCATCTGTATCTACACTTCAAGAGGAGGAAAATTTGATTGAAAATGACCTGTAAATGGGGGGAGATCATTCAATCTAATTCAACAACAAATAAAGAAAAGGAAATCCCAATTCTAATCTCTACAAGAAAGAAAAACTCATTTTCCACACTTGCAACTACAAACAATACAAATATTAGTGTGATTGTAGCTGTAAATCTAAAGGCCTCCTTTTCTTACAAGAATGTGTTACTAAAACAATAAACTTGACTGCAAAATAGTGTAAATTAGTGCTTGTGTATTTGAATAGATTTACTTTGAATAAGAAATCAATTAACTTATACATACCTTGGTATAGTAATCTTTCTAGATCCTCCTGACAATCTGATGGCCACCCAAATCAAATGCCTTGAACTTGATTTTCCATATACTGAGTTCCTCATATGTGGATCTTTGTGTCAGTTGATGTTGCACTAATCTCTGGCATGCCAAGTCAAAATCAAATAAGAAAAGGAAATCACTATTCCATTCCTCACTACCCCGAAAAGAAAAACGAAACAACCATCAAGGTGCTATGCAAACCCTTAACAATTCTTCCAACACAGGATACTAGATCACAGTTCACAAAATTAAAATATGGTAGGAAAGAGGATGGTCACCAAGTGTTTGACAAAATGCCTTCAATCAGAAAGCTAGAAATTTGTGGTTCTGCAGAAAGATAAAAGTTTGAATGGCTTCCAATGTCTTCTGTTAGCTTGCAATTATCATATTCTGTGAGGAGAACTTTTGCATATCCTACAATCATTGCAGTTCACGAAACCACACCTCTTTAAGGCATTTTGTCAAACAGTACACCTACGTTGTGTGTGCTCCTATAGTTGAACTAAATAAAGCTCTCGATTAAAATTTGGTGGATGTCTATGCTTACTACAACTAAAATAAATAAATATTTTCCATTAAAATTTGATGGATGTCCATGCCTTGTTCGAAAGCTCCCATTTTCATATAGGGTAGGAGGATAACTACTACGGAATCTCTAAATGCTTGGAACAATGCAGGAAGGAATTTAGGACCCTCCTTGCTTAAATTGGTAAGCACCAATCTCTACAAAGCCCAACTGTCATTGAGGTTGGGCTACTCTGTGCTTCATCTTTGTCTTGGCCTTATCATGTTTTTCAAAGATAATACATTGTGAAAGAGAAATATCAGTTCATCTGGCTTCTTTCCCCTTTGACTTTGCTCCCCTAAGTGATATGTTGAGATGATTTTGTTGGATAAATTCGTTGTTTTCTATGTAATTAATTTGAGCCTGGGCTTGAGTTGAGGGCTTTCTTATGTAGTTTGTTGGTCCTATTAACTGAGAATTATGAGTATTTCAGCGACCAAAATTCCTTCTACAAGTTTTTGTCAATTTACTTCTTGAATGACATGACCCAGAGAGAAATGCTAGTCCCCTCACGAGACCCCTAGCAAGAGCGGAACACTGGAAAAAAAACAAGGCAATGGAGAAAGTAAAATAAGTCATAAGAGGGGGAAACAAAGAACCTGCTACAATATTCACATATGTAGAGAAGCAACAAATTAAAGAATCAATGAAACGGTGACAGATATGAAGTTGATTTATAAAGAGTATGAATGCAAACTCACTAATAGCCATCACGAAGTCCACCAAACTTCTCCTGACCAACAGTATCCCAGCAGTAAAAACATATCTTCCCACAATAAAGCCTAGGAACAATGACGATTTAAACAACTGCAAAAACAACCTTCGGCGTTTGAATCATACACAAATGCTAAATATACCCCGCATTCATGCAAGTGCTAAAAAGGGAAACTACTAAAAACAACAAAAAAATAAAATAAAATAAAAATGCCAAAAGAAACAAAACACCCATCAAAATGTTAAAACACCCGTCAAATTTAAGACAGTGACGTAAACGACCGAAGGCCCTTTACCATAGGAGGAAAGCCTTCAGCGTAATAACTCTCCGTGGCGAAGGCCGTTGGAATTCTCTAGCCAAAGCTGCAGGTAACACCTTACAAGCGTGGCGAATATTAGAATTCTTTCATTGGTAACCTCGACTCCCTTATATCCATCATGTTTAAAGGATTCGAAATTTGTCAGTAATGGTTTTTTAACTATATTGTAATGTTTCTTATTGTACAGTGAGAAGAATTCAAACCTATCAGCTTAAATAATTAGCGGAGCTCTATTGCCTAACGATTCAAAATTTGTTAAGAATGTTTCTTTACCATATCCGATTGTTTCCTATTGTGCATTCAGAAGAATTCAAATCCATTAAAATCCTAGAACTGGTAAATAAAATTTTATCGGGCAAACTTAACTGAGCAGGGCTGAAGCGAAGTGTGAAGAGCTGCAGGCTGATGTGGGTCAATTATCTCCGCAAGAGGAACGCGTGATTATAGACCTCCAAAGCTGTTGGGGCAACAGGTTCCAAATATATTCATGTTTTCGTCAATATTTATATGTGGAGATTGATTAGCGAACCTTGCAAAAAAACCCAAACATTGGGTACTTTAGATATAGTTGTCGATGGCGATCTTTCTGTTTTACAGGTGGTCTCGAATCGTGCGACGTTTCCCTGGCCGTACTGACAATGAAATAAAAACCATTGAGGACGAGGCTTAAAAGAAAGATCCAAAAAGTAAACGCAGGAAATCGATGGTCAGAACAATACTTATTCCATCCTTGCTCAATGCCACATCTATTTGATCTGCAGAAAAACAACGGATCAGAAGAGAGTATGGCACCACACAATTTCCTGCAGCAACGGGGAAGTTTCGACAACAACACGGAGGTTCGACTTCAATCTGATGAAGATGTAAAAGAGCAATTTCTCATTAGCCCTGATGATTCAATTGGTAAATCAAATGGGGTGAACAAGAGTGAGGTTATGGATATGCCTTATGACGTGGATTCCTTTGCTGCCATAGTTTCTGAGTTATATGAAGAAGATAGATCAAGATCACAGTTCATTGATTATAAACTGCACACGTGTTCTTATCCTCAACTGGATGCGTATACTTGCCGTGGCAAAATAGATTTGGGAGATAGACCAGACGAGATTGAGACTGTAGTTTATTTATGAATGCTCTTTATTACTGGATTTGTAAAGTGGTGTGGTTCATGTTTGTTAATTTTGAATGGTTGGTTAGTGATGTGATGGACACGTTCCATCTCTTACCTGTTGTGAATCTTGTGATTTAATTTTCTTGTGTACTAGTATGAACCCTTTAATTTTCTTGTGTACTAGTATGAGCATGGGACTCCCACGGCCATCCTTCCCCCCTCCCGCTATGTATGTGGTTACTATTGGGCATATATTCAAATAAGATTTTGTCTTAAAAAAATAAAAATAAAATATAAAACACAATTATTAAGTAGTTGAGTTCTTTCGGCTTATAATTTTTAGCTACAACTTTGAAATTGAGTATGAAGAAAGGATTCTAAAGTTCAATTATGAAACCACATAAAATAAAAAGTTTTATTAAGGAATCTTAATGAGATTAATTATATATTTGGTCATCTTTATTCAATATTTAGTTTATATAATAACTATGTTCTCATACAGAGCTTTAATTTCTTGTAAAGATGCTATAAAATATGCAATCGATCAAGACACAAGTAGAAAATGCTCTTATGTTCTAAGTTTGTTATTGTGAAGTTCACATATGTATTGATGTTGAAGAAAATTGTGTACCTACTTGATGCAAAGCTAATGAGAACATACCCACAACTTAGCCAAAGAAAATATCAAGCAATAAGACATCCTGGTGTAGTTGTGAGCAATAATATACCTATATTTTATTTAAAGATAATGCCACAAAGAACATCAATATTCACATATTGCATTTAAAGACAATGCAATAAGATATCATAGTGTAGTCATAAAATAGACAACTTTGCTTGGGAAACTTGAAACTAAAGCTTGAAAATTTGTTTCTTAGTTGTATCGAGTGTAACATACCCCTTGAGTAATCTCTGTCTGCAATGGGGATCATATTAAAAGGATGAATTTTCAAAGGAACAACAACGTAAGTATATGATAAATGTAACGCCCACATTTTTTTACACACACAAATACAACAATAAAAATACTGGAATAATTTTTTTGACTTACATTGCTCACTACACAACACCACAAGGGCTCCAAGTAGAGAAACTCAACAACACATAAGGCACTTACATAAACATGAACCCACTCATACAATAAGATAACATAGGGTACCCATCAATGTCATACTCAATGACCTAGCCTAACAATAACCCAATTACAAAGAAGAAACATTGGGTAAGCATACTTCACAACATGGGCTTTTTATAGTTTACATCTTCATTAAATTTAGGTTTCCATTGTATGAATTTATAGTTTTCAAGAGACTTAAAAACATAAGGTTTACAATTTGCTACTTTACAATCTTCAATTACTTTACTTTGGAGGGCAATATTATTAAAGGAGAATGCATGATTGATTCCTATATCGAATCCCATTAATTATCCATAGATCATTTGTAATGCCCTGTTTGGCATCGACTTTCACTGTTACGTCCTTGTCTATTGCGTGTCATTGAATGCTGAATTGAGCTCCCTTTTCTATCGTTAGGTGACTTTTACCCTATTTGCAAAGTTATTTTTTTAGCATCCTTTCTTCTTCTTTCATCTGTCGTGCCTTTGATCTATGGAATGCTTAATGTCGTTTGTTAAAAAGAGTTCTATTGGAATATTAAAATATTTACAAGTTACTTTTAGATGTAATTATTAAAAGATACCTAGCTGTGGAACCTTTTTGTGTTAGAAAATAAAATAAAATAAATAAATAATAGAAATAAAGGGAGATTTGTCTTCCACCTAAACTAACTTCTTCAAATCTAAGCTATGATGTTTGCGTGGAAAGAGGAGAGGTTTTGGTGGTAGCGCCAAATGTTGGAAGGGACTACTAAATTTTTGTAAGCAATTTGAATCACTTCAGCCACCAGCTTTTCCTTGTCAATGAGTTGTCTCACATACGCTCTAATGTTTTATGAAAATTAATGGTTAAATGGTTTCACCCACCCACCGTATATTCCTCCATGCTGGCCGCTCACCTTTCAAACAGGATTATTATAAAATTTTCCATGTTTTGTCTTTTTACCTGCTCTTGTCTTGTTGATTGGCTGTGTGAGATTGGAGGGGGAGGCTTTTGTTGGGGGTTTTTAAATGGCGTTTGGACTCCTCCCAACCACCGAACTGCAAACAGTTATGGTATTTAATGTTTCTACCTTGCGTGAGGGAGATGGGAGTCGGTGGAGTCCTGATTTTTCTTCACCATGATCTCATTTTTATTTTGTTATTCAATGCGTATAGGTGGAGTGTTGGGCACGTTTTCCTTAGGCTGCAGTGTTGGAAGGAGGGAAACGTGTTTGAGTGTTGTTTTGTCCTTTTTGCGCAGTTTTGTTCCTATTTCCTGCTACACGAACCTTTTTTTTTTTTGTTTTCTCCTCCTCTGCGTATGGGCGATTCCTTCTCCTGGCACGTTTTCTCTGCCTCTTTGTTGACTGTGTGAATGCTGGGTTGGAAATAAACTGATTAGCTTCGACTCTTGTTGGTTCCCTATTGAGATCCTCCTCTTCTTACCCTGCGCGCGTGGATGGATGTCCGCACCTGTTCCAAACTTTCATTTTGACTCGTTGCATGGCGAGAGGGCCATCGAAACCTTTTCTGTCAAGGCATTTTTTTCTTCATGGTTCCTCCTTGGGCGTAGTAATGGGTTTGATATGGTGGTTTTAGATGAAGCTACAAGCTAGTGAAGTAGGCGTGTTACCTCCACTTTCTTTGGGTGTTGCGAGGTGTGTTCTTGTCGGGGATCCACAACAACGACCTGCAACAAGAATTAGCCAGCAGGCATGTTGCAGTATAGTAGAAGCCTTTTTGAGCGCTTCCAACAAGCAGGATGTCCAACTATGTTGTTATCTGTTCAGTATCGAATGCATCCTCAAATTTGGGATTCTCCTTCAAGATATTTTTATCAAAATCGATTAAGTGACAATGAAGAGTGTTACCGAGAGACCTGATGAAATTTATTGAAAATTCTCTATTGAGACCTTGTTTTACGATGTAACTCATGGAAGAGAATCTCATAGAGGTGGATCTGTTTCATATCAGAATATTCATGAAGTACAAATTGCCTTGCTGCGTATTCCTACCCCCCCTCTTTCCTGTACCAAACGTGAATCCAATCATTCTTTCCATGCGTGCCATTTTGCCTCTGGCCACGTGATTTTGGAAGGATGTTGTTGGGGATTTTGAAACTGTTGGAGCTCAGCACCCAGTGTAGTTAGCAAGGGTTGAAATGGCATTTTCTCCTTTGCTTTCCTCCTGGCTGTGCCGTCTTAAGGGGAGCCTGGAGTGGTGTTTTTCAAAGCCAAAAGAAGTGGATCAGTGGGACGTGTGGCTTATGCAGTCCCTGCTGGATGTGTTGCTGGTGGATGCGTTTAAAACAGGCATGATAAGACTAACCCTCTCTCTTAATGATTTATCCCTTTTAGTATTTGGGTAAATCAATCTTTGCAATTTTGTTCGAATGCTGTAGATGTGGGTTTCTTTTGGAATGTTGATGTGTTTTTGTTTTACTAAGTAAATAGCGTTTGGACTCTAGATATTATATAACATGTATTGACATATATTGACTCTTTCTTGAAAGAGATGCCCAGAAAGAGATGGGTTTCAAATGACTTTTAATCATAATTGCATGAGCTGATCTCTCTCCCCTTTCCAGTTTATCTTAATTACTATTTGACAAGAAGAAATCTCTCCAGTGATTCTCGCTTATCGATCTTATAGAGTTGGTTTATCTTTTTGCCATGATTATTCCTGTGAACAGTGGTTTCTGTAGAAAATATTGTGGTGTGTGAATGAGATTTAGAATATTCCTTGTATTGTTTTTATTTGTAGAACATGGCTTGAAAACGGGAATTTTCTTGGAAGACTATGTTTGTCTTTTAATGTGGTTTGATAATGATATAAACCCCTTTAGAATTGGGGGCTTCTATTTGGGGAGTCGTACTGGTTTTACTGGTCTTTCTAGATACCATCTGACTCTTTTGATTACCGTTTACCTTGGGGATTATTGTAAACCCCTCACCAGGCCCTCTGTTATTATTATTAGTACTATGAGATTTTTTTTTAGATGGGAACGCTCCTGAAGCATGTGTTGATGGGGTTGTTTTTGTGATCTTTTTGAATACGGTAAGCACTCAAGACGTTAGCTTGTGTGGATAATTATATGGCTTAAGTTGAGGCACTACTTGGATTTTCGAATCAGTTGAAGTAATATTGGATACATCGAACTCTCATGAATGTGTACATTCTTCAAGTTTGATTGACATGTGATGGCCCTCAGGCATATGAATTCAGGCAATGCTTGAAATATGAAATTATAAATTTATCCTATACTTTGACTTATAAGCTTGTTGAAATGCTTTTTGGTAGGAAAACAGATGAATAGGGAAGTTATGAGAACTACCCTAAAATGGATTCATGCACAACCTTAAGTAAAGGTGACAATACCATAATGGGACTGTACATACCATGTATGACAGTAAGGATAGAAGTTGACCTGAAATTTTTAACTTCATTATATAAAACAATAATTAATACCCATATATTGGGGTATGCAAGTGGAGGTTGAATTATATAACATGATATATTATGTTATCAGGTAACTAGTAAGGATAAATATGTTATCTCAATACTTGGTTAACGAGTGGAATATTTTCTGGCATTTACGATGATTATTATGTTAGCTAAAAATTGATACTTGCATCTCAATTGGGAGTTGAGATAATGTTGATACTTGTATTTATAGTGGCTTGGACCACACTTACATATCTTAGTTAGTCAAATGTATCTTTGACATATTAGCAAAATATGACAATATTGTTGATCGTAACTCATTCCAATGAGTTGGACTCTTATACTAATAGAAACATATAAAGACATGGTAATAAGCAACCAAAAGGATACCTAAATAATATATGAACTCATGGATTGGCGGAATATTTGTTAACATAAGTATATTCTTAAAATTGTGAGGTAAATATCAAAATTATACTTACATATAATCATTGATTATCTATGAAGGTTTGATGCTTGAGTAATATCGATGAATAATATAAGATTGATACTTGTATTTATTATAGAACTTAACGTCGTTGGTGCTGTTATTTAATTAAAAGATAATATTATTGGATACATATGTGGGAGAAGTAGATTGAAGGTATAAAGTGAGCGATATTATTATTACTGTAATTTAAGTATGATTAATTGCATGGTTAAGGTTGTATATCTAGTCACTTGGAATTGTGTTCTTATGTAAGCAGATCTAAAGGAAGTGAACATTAATGAGTATGAAATGTATTATCATGAGATGTGCAGTTAAGTTTTGAATGTATGTTAGTAATTATTTGATAGAGAGTATCAAAACTTTCATTTATTTAAATGCTTTAGATGGCATAAATTATTAGGTGTGGTTTATAGCTTATCATGCTCGGGCCTCTAGCGAACCTCGACTCTAGTTAATATTTGTGCAGATGGATTATGCGAGTAGATTAAAGAAAAGAGTGTAAAATTTTCATCTGTTCAATTTATGAAGTTCCTTGTAAAAAAGTTGAATGTGTTGTAAATTTTGTAACATTGCTTGCAAAAGAGTTTAAAATATCTCTTGCCTTGGAATGTTCGAGAAACTACGTGATGAAGTTGTCTTGTCCTTGTTGTTGGTAGACTAGTAACTTACCTTGGTGAGAAATGATATTTAATCATTACATTGGGATAAGTATTGTAAAACCTTGATTTTGAGGATAAAATGTTAAGTCAAAACTCTCGACACCTTGTAATGATGTGATATAAGTAAAATTAAATGGAGTGGTTGACCCTTATAGAAGTTAGCTAAAATATATATATTTAGATAAATTAATGTAGAGATGACTTACTTGAGAACAATAGATTCCTGAAATAATCAAAGGTGAAACTATCGTTGTAAAGTAAAATTTTAAAATTTGATATCCCTAACTAAACTAGTGAACACTACCCCTTTTGGGTGAACTCTTAAACAAGCTTAAGGGAAAACAATGGTTAGTTTCTGGAAGATAATAAGATTTAGCAAGTAGGAGAAGAAAATTTAGAAATCACTCAATTTATCTCTCAGCCTTTTGGAAAGTAAATAATCTCCTTTTGTAGAGCTCTTTTAGGGAAGCCTAAGTAAAATCATTAATAATTATAGATAAAACCTCAAGCTCCAATTAAATCTTGGTAATAACTAATGACGTCTTAAGGAGGAATTCAACTTGACCTCCTTCTCTTAACTTTTGCCCAAGGTGCTTTGTAATTTCCTCTTAATTATGTTGAACACGAATCCATGTGGTAACAAGGTTTTGAGCGAATTTTAGTGACGTAAGTATGGATAGATGGCCTTGTGGAATTAAATTATCTCCTTTATTAAATAATGGAATTAAACAATTAATTTTCATAAAGGAGAAGACTTTAAGTGAACTACTCTACTGTGTATAAGAAAATAACTCAGTTGGTAAGATGAATTTGTGTGAATCATATATTGAATCTCTCTGAAAACATAAGTCATGAGTAAAAGGGTGTTTTATCAAAATAAATAACCTTCAATCAATTCTTACTGTGGTTTGCCCTAGCTGTGAGAGTGTCATGTGGTTGGACTTCTATGTTGTTCTGTCAAAAAGAAAAGTGTATTATCCTTTTGGGTGTGAATGTTTCCGTGCTGACCTTGTGGTCATCCCCGTAACAAGTGGTTCCCAGAGTTGGTTGTAACTTTGTGACGACATGTTGTGTCGTGTTATGTGTGGAAGCAAGTCAAAAAAATTATCCTGTCTTTTACTATGTTGTTCGTGTGTGAATTTTTGGGTCATTACACTTGGTATCAGAGCGTAGGTTCATGCTCTCGAACCTATGGGCCGGATTGGTGTTGTATGATGATGTTACATGATGGTGATGGTGTTACATGATATTGTTTCATGGAGATGATGGTATTGCATGATGATGATTTATATTGGAAGAGTAATGTGGTATAAGCGTGATGTGATTGATGTCGTAATTGTGATATTATGAACGCACATGATGTGTATGTCACTTAGTGCGTGTTTGTCATCATGTTGATGTGCTGGGGATGGGAGTATTCTCTCTCCTTCTTGTGGATTCTATGAAGAGTTCACGTGTGAATTACTGCTTGTGATGTGTGAAAAGAATTCTAATGTGGATGACAAGGGGTTAGAGCATTGTGGCATATTGTGATATGTGGGTGTGTCGATATGTTGTATGACTGGATTGATGTAAAGTGAATTGAGTTGTATCATGATGTTTTACCATGTTTTGAAGAAATGTGTGTATCACCTTGTATGTAGCAAAGGAATGTTATGTTGTAATGTTATTATATTCATCGTATGTATGATTTGTGCAAATATGTAATGCTTCATGTTGTGATTTAGGGTCATACGGTGAGTGTATGAACCCTATCGTATGGTGATTGCACTTTGGGTGCAGAATGTGGTAAAGTGATGTGTTACACCCGGTGAATGTATGATTGTGATCTACCTTGTATATGTACCACCATTGTGTTAGTGATGTAGTTACATGTTATGTTGTGAACCTTACGCTAACCGACCCTGAGGGAAATCGGTAGAAGTGTATGTTGAGAGTGAGGAATGGTGTACCATGGGTCAATAACTCGAGCCAAAATTCGGTTTAGTAGATAACAACCTGTGATTCTTTCCTCTCTCCCTATGTGGTTGTATGTATGCAACCTAAGTGCAACTATGACTATGTTTAGCCTTGTCAAGTGGTGGCGGGATGATTCAGATAGAGGTGATGACAGTTGTATTATTGATATGTATTTTACGAGCTGAGGCTCGATGTTCCGAGTGCTAGAAACTCGTTGAGTACCCCTTTGGTGGCTAGATAATGCCACACAGTTATCGTAATGTGACATTATTATAAGTTTATTTTATTCGTAAATTGAGCTTTTTACTTTATTTTGTAAGGACCAACAGCTTTTCTTGATTGCCATGCTTTACAATTTTGGGCATTTCCTTGGTTTATGGCACTAACATGTGGATTTTGACACTAACTATGGCTATTTGGCCATTTATTTTTCTCTTGGTTTGGACCTTATTTTTAAATTTTAAATTTTTACCGCCTTGCCCAAGGCTTGTACTTTGCCACTTGGCACTTAGATTGGATTGTTGTGCTGGTTCTATCGTCGTGATGTGTGGAATAGGGTCATGGGATGCACCATGGAATGGTTGGACCTATGGACCCGCTTTGTTGTATGGGGGTACGCCCCAAGGAGTTACAGATAACTAGCGGGTTGTTGAACCATGTGTTATTATGTCACTTGGGTTAGGAGTGTTCGAACTCTATGTGTCTTAGGCCATAGGGACAACCGGCCTCCTTGAGGGAGGCATAAGAGTTTGAGGGAGGCATATGATATTTGTGTGTATGGTTGATGTTTCAGGGATATATGTTGAGTTATTGTGATGTTTTGGTAGTGGTCTTTTGATGTATGTGTTACTCATGTCAGATGGATATGTGTTGTGATGTTGTGGATATGTCATTGATTCCCTTGTGGACACTATGTACCTGTAGCATTTGTTTGGTGTTATGTGAATTTTTCATCGATGCAAATTGAGGAAATGTCTGGTGGATTGTAGTACTCTTTTGTTTGAGTATTTAATATGTCAGTCATAGATGTGTGACGAGTACTATGTTATGTGGACTGTGCCTATTCCATTCCGTATTTGAGTAACCTTTTGTGGTGTAATACAATCATGAAGTATATACTTGTGTGCTTGTGAATCTGTAGTGTCTTTTGAACCTGATAGGGTGTTGTGTTAGCAGTTCATGTTGGGCACCCACAATAAGGATTAAAACAAAAATCTTCAATGATGAAATTTTAAAAGAAATTAAACTAAGAATAATGCTAATGGAAAGGAACTAATGAAATAATAAATAAGAGGGAACTGCCAATCTTCACAGAACCTTGAAAGTTAAAATTTCCACCAAATGTTCCTAAGGCTACCCTGTGGCCGTGCTTTAATAGACTAAAATTTTAAACCATAGGGTGTGTTTTCTTCTTTATCTATTCCTTTTTGCGTACCTGCACGTACCCAAAATCAGTAAGGTATCTTTGCCGCCAGACAGTGTAACAAGTGCCCCAATGATGATACAGGTCTCCTCGCAAGGTGTTCGGATCCGTAAAAGCTCTCGGAGTATGCGTTAACATCCTGCATACCCCGCTTAGCCCCAACATCCTTTGTTTTTCGCTTTTCCCCTCTTTTCTTGGCCTTTTCCTCTTCAGTGATGAAACCGCCGCCTTGCATGGGTGGCAGTTTCGTGACCGCCGCCCGATCGTGGCTGCAGCCTCGTGACCGCCGCCCGATCGGGCGGCGGTCTGCAACCGCCGCCCCAAGCTCGTAGCGGCGGTCCTTTACGCATTTTTCAGAAAGCGTTTTGACATGACTCACGTAAATATCAATGTTTCACCAGCTTTTCCTTGCCGACTTGGGCTTGCATTTATGTTTTTGGTCCCCTGGAATAGTGTTTGGCCATTGTTTATAGTTTTTAGAGTTCAGTTTGGTTTTGATCTTTGGGTGAATGAAAAGCTATAAATAAATGGCTTGTGCTCAAACAAATGGTCTGCCCCTCATTCACTTTCATGCTTTCATTTTCATAGTTCAGTCTTTTATTCTGTTTAGAAGCCATAGTTTTAATTCTTTGCATGCTTAGTTAACATTATTCAACATGTTGGTAAGCCACATATCCAAATTAGTAAAGCAAAGTGTTGTTGTTTTTTATCCAATCCATTGGAATAGAATAGCTTAGGAAGCCATTAAAGTTGCAAGTTTTGCTCCTCAAACAGGATAGTTTCAGGTTCTGGATGCTTTATGTTGCATGACTCGCAATAAATCCTGCTAGGAATTACATAAGCCAAGCTCTGTACTCTTGCGCTATCCCTCTCCTACTCGCATTATATTTGGTCTGTATTCTAAGTTGCCTTTGTCCCAAAATCTACCTCTGTTGATGCTAGCATTACACGCTTTTCTAGATCCACGTGAACACGGAAGAACGAGGAGATCACACTGAGGGGACAAGATCACACACACCATCAAATTCACCACACATTGTGCAAAGCATCCGGTTCTAGCTTTCAAAGTTCTAGTTAGAATCATATCAAATAGAGTAGATAATTGCTTCATTTCAGTAAATTCTATTCTCGATATTGCCAGGGAAGCTGTGAGGATTGATAGTTTCTGAGAAACTATGATTCACTCCTCACTTCTGAGGTAGGATCGAGAATCTTGCAGATAGATTAGATGAGCTATTTTATTTGTTTAGAATAAATCTACAAATTGCACAGGCAAATAACTACACTCGGTTATCTTGTTTGTTTTAAATTGTTATTTAGTTGTTATTTCTAGATACGTTTAAATAGCTGCTTTTCTTAAATTCTTAAAAGGTTTCTCAGAAAAATAGAAGTTATATATGTTTTAGATTTATTCCACATAATTAGAATTTGCTTTACTGCAGTTAGATTTACATTTTGTTTTGTATGACAATCACGGACCCCTAAGCCAGGAATACGTATTTGAGCCAATCGTACCTCAACCCAACCTCATCATAGAAATAGTTGACATAGACCGTAACCTTAGAATACAAGTCTTCCAAACAACAACAATTTACAATTGATCGGTTCTCATTAAGAGGGTTAAATATAGAAGATGACCAAGCACACACGTTTTGGTCAAATCAACCAAACTACTGATTACCCTAGGAAAAGATTTGCATGACTGTCGAAGGGTTCAAAAGAGAACAAACCTTTGGTTGTGATCCTTTGGTCCCACAAACGATACAAGAGACACTCTCACAGACATAGATACTAGTTTAAGGATCCAGGTTGCACGAACACCTGTGAGGTATTCTCGAGAAAATCACACAGTTGTTGAGTTTAAACATAGAAGCTGAGAAAGTGTATGATTACTGGATACTAGGGATTAGGACTTGATTTCGTACATGACCATAGCAGGACCGTAACAACCAAGAGTCTATGGTTGTGATCCACAAGTCCCACAGCCTAACAAATCCACAAGTCAATCAGATATAAACATTGGCCTACGCACACTAGTATTCCAATCCACTCCACTTCCACCCATCATCATCGAACAATTGTCCTTACTAGATATAGCGGCTAACGAAGCTAGAGAATTCTGGACTAGGCCAGAGAATCATCCGTAGAGTCAATTGTATTCACCATCCACCATATGACCTTATCTGGAGACGTACACGAAACTATCCCAGGTCATTTTCCACGTATTCCACAACCCATAGATCGAATCATGCCAGAGCTCGATATTGATTGGAGCCTTCGAGCAGTCATCCTTGCCGATCGATCTATCACACCAGTCCAAGTTAGAAGGGCCTTCTTTGCCTTAGATTCACAAATTCCATTAGTGCGTATCGAAGACATTAGATTGCCTAACTAGTTTTCCGCATCCCACGCATATTCCATCCCCACCGGCTGTCTCGGCACGACCTCGGGAGGTCGGGTACATGGAAGAGTTACCTGTAGATTCCCACGCTCGCTTGTCGCTTTTCCGGTGTACAAAATTGGTGAACCCGACGTGAAACAAAAAAATTAGTGAAGCTGACACAAACTTCCTACTTAGGAGTCATAGTATCACGTGTTCTTCCAAGTTTAGTATACTTTTCATCTTCTTCACCTCATTAGCCTTTCACAAAATCACCTTCGCTCCTTCCCATTATTCTCATGGGTATTCATATACCCCCAAATATGTCGGGATTCGATGCATATGGCAGACCCCTCATGGGTCTTGAGGCATACTACGCCCAATGTAATGACAAGATCATCACCCTCACTCTCGGTATGGGGCGACAACTACTCAACTAATCAGTTGTCAACACAAACTCCAAGAATCAGATATAATTCATCTTTTCAAACTGAGGAGTTAGATCAAACCCCTCGAATGCAACAAACAGAGCCTTCAGGCTCGAATAATATGACGTTCTGGAGAATCTGTTCGTCTCCTCGATCTTTGCTTAGACCACAAATTAGTAGGCAATCAGACCCATACCTGGTCTTAGATGATGAACAGTCAATACGTTATCCTAGGAGTGAACAACGCTCCCGGGGTATGTACCCACCTATAGGAGGTTTACAAATACAACCCGAGGTCTCTTTTCAAGAAAATACCTCTATGCCACTGCATATAGGAAATGCTCTCAGAGAAACTTGGCAAGATAGCAGTCAGTTCATAGCAGAATATCACATGCCTATACAACACCAGAGTATACAACAAATGCCGCTAAGGCAAAGCACCGTGACTTCACCAAATGAAGTCATTTCAACATTAGTAGAAAAAGTGAGAGGGTTAGAACTTGCTCAAGCAAGTCAAAATTCTCAGTTCATGCAAGCAGGAAGTTCCAATCCTCCATACCACCTTGGCCAAGTAGATCTCCTCACAGGAGTAGGCACGTTAGGCATGCCTCCTCAGTATCCACAACAAACGCCAACAAGGCCCATCATCTCTAACACCATTCCTCCCGGTCTAGTATCAAACAATCCATTACTAGACAATACCCCGTCATACTTAAACATGTACTCCAAATCACCACAAGGAGATATGTTCTCCTCTCCCGCATGTTTGCTCAAACACAGGGACTTCCCTATGCCCCTACCAATGCATACGCTGCACCGTATCAACAACCCATCCCACCACCACTCCCTCAGCAACCACCATCAATGGTCGAAACCTATGCGATAGGGACTTATTCAGAATATCTGAAAGAGCCCTTAGACTTTGCCATACGAAGCATCATGCTTCCAAGACCCCTTCCCAATTTACCCAAGTACAAAGGTGAGGGAGATCCAAACGCGCATATCAAAGCTTACGCTACAGCCATACGAGAATTACTCCCTTGGGATGGGGTTGTTGCTAAAATATTCCCCAAAACCTTAGAAGGCATTGCTCTCGACTGGTAGTATAGAATACCTGAAGCCTCCATCCATTCATTTAAACAACTCGTATCAGAGTTCATTAAGGCGTTCGACATGAACAAACTATTAAGAACAGGAATCAGGGAATTCTTCTACATCAAACAAGAACACAATGAATCTATCACCCATTTCATCTAGAGGTGGCGTACGCTTCTTTATTCTTCAAAGAAGCGCTCCAAATATGGATCAGATGGAACTATGCGATTTATTCCTTCATTCTCTCAGCAAAGAGGTGAAGGAAGAAGTCTAGAAGTTCCCACTAAGAACTTACGATGAAGTACTTGAGAGCGCTCTTCGAATAGATCAAGCAACGATAGATAGTGGTCGTAAGACATATGGAGCAAACGGGAGGTTAATCACCTCCAGCCAGAACACTACAACTACCACGAATGTCAATCAAGGACCTAAAATCCTTAACAAAAATCATGGGGTAACAACAGATGGAGTAACCGACCAGCCCAAAAAGGTAAATGTTGTCAATACTCCATCACAAAAACAACCAACGAAATAATAACTTTACCCCGACAATCAATACAGTGGATTTTAACCATCCACAACAACAAAAACAACGGTGAAATCCCATACAAGGGCCAAGCCAAAACTCATTTGGTTATCAAAACCAAAAACAACAAATGCAAAACTTTAATCCTAATAGGCAACAGTTTGATCAGAATTTTAGGCCACAATATACACCAAACCAACAAAACAGGAATTACAATCCCAATTCATATTGTGGTTTCCACAAGATTCAAGGTCACGATACTAGAACGTGCCGTGACTACAACAAATTCATGCAACGTTTGCCAGAAGAACAAAGACAGTTCTTCACAGATTTTTTTTTGGCAGATCCCGTGTCACCGCCACCAAACACGCTCGCAGGGGTAGTTTCCCCTCAGAATGCTCCCCTCAAGATCTTTAACGATCCACTCCCAAATCATGATAATGATAGACTAAATCCAACTGGGCCGAACAAGGGTGCAATGACGGGAAATAATGATCATGAAGCCATGACTTCACTAAATCCATCAGTTGCGCCACAATTAGGAAGTCAACCGAGACCTAAGATAGTCAGTTTGGTAGAACTAGACGCTGAACTACCTATCGAAGCTATAACAAGAACACGGGAGTATTTCTCTCAACCAAGCCCAAGTCATCTGCTAGAAACAGATAAGAGTCAACAAATAGCAGAAAAAACCATAGGTGCCTATGATTTAATTAATGACATAACAAAAACCTTCTCACACATTTCATTTTTAGACTTACTAAAGAACTCTCCTGCTCACAGGGCTGCTCTTTTAGAAGCATTAGGTTTAGGTCATCTAATTAACATCACTCCACCTCCTAAAACACAAGTAAATGACGTAGATTTTGATATCCACCCTCCGGGGCAGCCAGACAAGGATGTCGAATTCATATTCGAAATAAGTAAAATGCCTACAGATGCTGAGATTGCACGCCGAGGTGATCCAGCCTTACACTTACAAGTATGGGTTTATAATAACTACGTAAAACGGGCAATGGTTGACGATGGGGCCGCAGTTAACATAGTCCCTTTCTCTTTCCTCCAAAAACTAGGATATGGGGAAACAAACTGTTCCACCACTCGAAATACATTGAGAGGCTATGATAGCCTTAAAGCCACTTCGATAGGAACTATAATACTACCGGTCACCTTAGGACCCAAAACAATCCTGACTGAGTTTTATATTATAGATCGGGAAACTAATTATAATATGATCCTCGGTCGACCATGGATACACAGAATGAAGGCAATCCCTTCTACGTTATTCCAAGAAGTAAGATTCCTGCATCTAGGAAAGGTATTTGTGGCCAAAGGCGATCCAAAACCTTTCGATATACACCTAGCTGATTTAAAGAAAAGACCAGGTGTGCACTCGAATTTGAACTTCCAACAAACCAACTTAATAAACCCACTGACCCAAAACCAGAGGAGAATTTGGTACCTACAATGATCTTGAAACTATCAACATATCCAAAACAACCCCAACCCCCAAAGATAAGGCTAAAAGTATAGAAACGGTATCATTAGGGACTACTTCAAAATCGTTGAATTAATAGAACAAGATTTACCAATGTTCTTACCATTTGATTCAAAGAGGTGTTGGTTCCCTTCCAATAGAGGACCTCTGCATGGTAGAAGTAGAGTGCGCAAACACAAAGAGATACCCCAACGTCTATACTTGCACTTTACAAAAAAGCTGTACTAGATTTAAGCAAGGCGTTTAACTTCATATCCATTGAAGCAATCCCGCGAGAGAAAAATCTTCTCGCCGATTCAATAGCAACTTCAGCATCACGTTTTACTCCAAGCAATGAGTTAGAAGATACCCATTACACGGTGTCCATTCATGATGAACCATTGATAAAAACAATGACAAATCCCCTTTCAAGCGGAAGTGAATCTACCATCCTAAACCATGTTGATAGTGATATGGCCACTTTGGATTACTTAAACGCCTATGCAGCACTACATCTCTCCTATCACATGCTAGATTTATCCTTAATTCCACATTCGTCTTCCCATTTCGGAAATCCCATGATGGATCTTCCCTCACAAATGGAACCTAGCATATACGCAGTAGAAAATGGGGATGATTTGGATTTACCTCCAGCACCACCTGAGTTTGAAGAGGGTAACGCCTCTTTGATCGAAGAAACAATCGATGTCAACATCGGGATAGATGACGAACCAAAAATCTTGAAATTAGGATCATCCTTAACCCCAGAAGAAGTAGAAATACACACTCGGATCCTCAAAGAACATCAGAAGGCATTTGCATTTAATTATAAGGAGATGATAGGAGTCGCACCCCACATTGCGGTGCACAACCTCGTCACTAAATCAGATGCAAAGCCAGTTAAACAAAAATCAAGACCCATGAAGCCCAAGGTAGCTCTCATGGTAAAGGAGGAAGTAATAAAACTCCTCCAAGTAGGATTTATCAAGCCAGTCGACTACTCCCAATGGGTATCTAACATCGTTCCTGTTCTCAAGAAGAATGGAAAGATACGCATCTGCATAGATTTCTGAGACATCAACAAAGCATGTCCTAAGGACGACTTCCCGTTGCCATCTATTGATGTCATTGTTGATGCAACAACTGGATTTGAACTTTTGTCTCTCATGGATGGATTCTCGGGATACAATCAAATCAAAATATCTGAGCAAGATCAAGCTAAAACTACGTTTATAACTCCTTGGGGAACCTATTGCTACGCTGTTATGCCATTCGGTGTCAAGAACACCGGTGCTACGTACCAGCAAGCTATGACATATATATTCCACGATTTAATTCATAAAATCATGGAATCCTACGTTGATGACTTGTTGGCTAAGGCTAAGAAGTGTTGTGACCATCCGGAAGTACTCCGCGTCATTATTTCATGCCTAATAGAATACGGAGTCACACTAAATCCAGAGAAATGCGTCTTTGGTGTAACAGGAGGAAATCTCCTAGGTTACATCATATCGTCATGAGGGATAGATGTTGATCTGACCAAAATTCGGGATGTCCTCGAAATGGTCCCACCTTCGAATGAATCTAGAATCAGATCATTTCTCGGAAAGCTGGGTGCAATCCAGAGATTTATCCCGACTTAAGCTTCGTTGTTCATCCAATCAACAATTTACTCAAGAAAGACTATAGCATTGATTGTCCAAAGACTGCAATGAAGCCTTTGATGCGATTAAGTGTTTCCTATTATCACCACCTATGCTAATGCCACCAAAGCTAGATCGCCCGTTAATTCTATATTCATAGGCTACCAATGTCTCATTAGCTTTATGTTGGCCCCAAGAAGACGATGACAAAAGAGAACGCGCGATTTATTTCATCACCGAACACTACTCGACTATGAAACACGTTATACACAAAGAACGAGAATGCCTTGCTATAGTCTTTGCTACTAAACGCTTGAGGCATTACATGCTAAACCAAGAAACGAGGGTCATGGTAAAAACGGACCACTTAAGAACTTTCCTCACACAAGGATCCTTATCTAAAAATGTTGGACGTTTATAACTTTAATGGGAGAATTCGAATTAACATTTATAAATCAAAAGTCAGTTAAAGGACAAATCATCGTGGATTGGTTAGCTGATAACCCATTAGATGGAGGCAATCTAGTAGATTTAGATTTTCCGGATGAGTGCGTATACTACATCGAAACCCGGCCTTCTATATCCGAGTGTCCCCGTTACACCGATATCATTAATTATATCATGGATCATACATACCCAAAAGGAGCTACACTGCAACAAAGAAGGCGGTTATGTATTATCATAGCCAAGTATGTCATTATAGAGCAAGTGCTCTTCATCGTAAAGCATTCAATGGAATGCTCCTAAGATGTGTCAACACAGAGAGGAATCCAAGAATATTCTCCATGAATCTCACGGTGGAATATGTGGAGGCCACTTGGTGCCACCGCTCGAAAAATACATCGAATGGGCTATTTCTTGCCCACTCTAGAACATGACGTGATAGAGTTTGTGCGCAGTGTCATAAGTGCCAAGAATTCTCCCATGAGATCCACATACGGCACAAGCTCTGCAACCAATCGCTTACTCCATGGCCCTTTTCTACATGGGGCCTAGATTTGATAGGAAATTCTCTCCGTCATCTACAGATGGCCATAATTTTATAATCACAATGCACCGAATATTTTACCAAGTGGGTAGAGGCTATGCCTCTTACTACTGTACCTAGTTTTGTAATCGCCAAGTTCATTTTGAACCAAATCATTTGCAGGTACGGTATCCCACAAATCATTATCTCCGATAATGGAACTTCTTTTAAGAATGAAGAGGTTCGCGAACTATGCAATAAATTTAAGATAAGCCATCATACGGCTTCCTTGTATTACCCTCAAGCCAACGGACAGGCTGAAGCGACAAACAAGACACTGAAAGCCATTCTCCTTAAAACGGTAAAAGAAAACAAGCGAGATTGGCATTTGAAGTTATATCCGGCCTTATGGGCCCACCGAACCTCAATAAGAACACCAACGGGAGCAACTCCTTTCTCACTAGTATTTGGGGCAGAAGCAGTTCTCCCACTTGAGGTCGAAATACCCAGTCTCCACATTTCACTACAAGGGATTTTGGATGAAGACGCTTACAGAGAAGCACGTCTTTCCCAACTAGAAAGCCTAGATGAAACTAGGTTAGATGCTGAACAGTGACATAGAATCTATGCTGACCGGATGTGCCGGTAGTATAACAAGAAGGTCTATGAACGCGACATATACGAAGGTGATCTAGTTCTAAGACTAGACAGCCGTATCGACAAGAAGACCGGTGAAGGAAGAAAATTCCGGCCCAAATGGTTGGGCCCATACCAAGTCATGAAGGACTATGGAAACGGTGCATACCTCTTATGTACGCTAGAAGGTGAGGAATTTGGTGAAACAGTCAATTCCCTGCACCTCAAGCGATTCTACGCATAAGCAGCTAGCACTACTTATATAACTACCTACATTGCATCTTCATATAGATTAAGATCATTTTGTCCACTTGTTTCTTACATAAATTGTGATCAAGGAATCTATTCTCAAAGCAATTAATTACAAACTCATGATGTTGTTGGCATAAAACTCTTTAATCATACCTCTCCATCTTCATGATATCATCAAATTATCTCAGAATCTTGTTATCAAATAAAATCAGAAATGAAAAAGTCTTAACGGTAACCATACAAAGATCTGCAAGTTTATTCTCACTTTGATTTCTTCTTAGGGCAGGTGTCTTACCTATGGTCCTGCTTCTAGAAGCTTCATGGTGTCACATCTATCCCATATGTACATCTCTTTGGAAATAAGCACATACTGACATTTTACTCAAATAAACAAGTCAAACGTTGATCAAAAATAGAAAATTTTAATTTTACACATTTCCTTGCCCCACCAACCTTCGGTGATGAGCTTGCGTCTCTTACTAGTTACGTAGGGTTGGGAAAGGATGGAAATGCCCTTACTCACCTATACCTTACCCATGGTGATAAACCCACGCTTCTTACTAGTAGCATGGGGCAATGTGTAGGGGGTCCTCTTGACAAATAAATGTAAAAGGTCATACACAAACAATTCAAACTTTGAAACTTTGAGTCAAAAACGAATGAATCAGATGTTCAAAATTCCAAGAGAGTTAAAATCCTAAAAACCTAGATTTTGTCTACTATGTGGCCATCTACGGATCTAATTCTAGATAAAAAACAAAGTAAGTCGCATTCTAAACTATGAAGTTACTCGGGTAGAGTAAGCTTGTAGCTTCCAATATGGTTCCACCAAAGCTTTGTCTATCTTTCATCACTATCATTTCAGCTACACCTCATAACTTGTGCCCTTTCTAGCTCTCGGTGATGAGCCCTCGCATCTTACTAGTTGCGTGGAGTTAGGAGTGGGGCAAGTTAATCTGTTCATCATACTAGTTATATTCATCACTCTGCAAAACAAACATGAGGTATCCAAAATTGCTTACAGAAGCTAAGATTCAAAATCACATTATATCTACATATATCAGCATCATGAAATACACAAAAAGAAACAAACATTTGCATCATCTGTTCTCCATTGCATACATTCTAAAAAGCATATAAACATACATCGTAGTATACATAGAAAAGCTGGAAATAGAAAGGAAACCATGAGTGCCAAGATTTTGATCCAAAATGAATACGTATATATAAATGATCAATGTTTATATACAATGCCATCATGCACTAAGCATGGTCAAAACGCTCAAAGAGCCCGTGATATACAAAGAATATATAATACAAAATACACGAGAGCCAAGAGGCCTCTCAATCCCTGCGACCCCTCCGAAGGTGCACGCCCACGCCTAGGACTCCGGCTACGCCGGCGCTCTGAATGAACGGAGGGCTCGGGGTCTCGAGGAGCAGCTGCAGTCTCACCGCGAGAATGGCTCCTCATAAGGCGCTCAGCCTGTCCTATAGCCTGCTAACTCAGTGCGGAGGGTCGACACCATCCTGGCCACGTGCTTTAGACAGAGCAAAATGTCGATGCCTACCGCATTGCTGAAGGCTCCCCAACATCCACGAACAGCTCTGTGTGGGTCCTATCCATGGGGATCATCAGGGAATCGGTACATACCCTGCAGATCAAATCCCGCCACTCATCAACAGTCTCTGCAAAAGAGGAGAAGACAAATTAGAAACTAAGCAAGAAGCTAAAAGTTACAAAATAGCAACTAAGGAGAGTCTACAGATAAACATTAAAAGGGAGAAAGGGTAACTTACTCAGTCACTAGGCCTCCAGGATGGGTCGTTGGGGTCGGCACTGCACTGGATCTTTCTGCCGCCGGCGACCGAGGGCTGCTCTCGTGGCGGGGGCAACATGTCACCCCGTAATGACTCATCCTCTCCACCATGGCCCCGGAGATTGGCTCCTCTAAAACTAGAGTATCCTCTCTACGCTCTGCTCACCCTCTCTGCCTCGCATAATATCCTGTGTCATGCCACTTAGGATCGCCGTCCTCTGCTCTCCCCCGTAAGCTCCTCGAGACTTAGAGTCTACCTCTATAGGGTCATCGCTCTATGAGCGGGACCCGCAAAAAATTTGAAGCAAAGGTGCCCGAGGTGCACCGGCTCTCCCTCTAGCACGAACTATCCTCCCGCTACAATGGGAATGCCAGGAGTAATCACTGTCTAACCTTGGCCTCTAGGCCCCCTCTAGCCTCGCGGACTGATCACAGTAACCGGTGCCACTGGGAAGCATACCCGTGTATGGTAGGCCAAACTGCTGAGGAACTCGGCCAAAAGGGTGCACCTCCACTCATCCCACTCGATCGATAAGCTGCCCTGTGGTGGAGCAGGAGATCAAGGTAAGGGTCTCCTCACCCCATATGCCGGCCATGAGCTGGTATGGTGTCACCTCCATATTGGCAGTAGTCAGGGAGGCAACTGGCTGATGAGGTGCTCTAAGCACCGACATGTCTGTCCATCTAGCTGCCCTAACAGCTCTAGGATCTCGCCACCTCCACACCCTTGCCATAAGGGATGAAGTGCTCATAAACCCAACTCATGACTAGAGTCGGGTGGCTCAGATGGCCCCCCACTGTAAAACGAATCACCCTATATAGATCATGGTAGGTGGTCCCAAGAATATCTGTACCCGAAGCGTATATCCATCCATGCCCCTCTATCTATGTAATAATAGGGGCCCAACAGTATAATAATGTGTTCCCTCCCTTGTCCCCAATCAATCTCGAGGCAAGGATCCCCATGATGACTTGTCAAAATACGGGGATGGGCAAAGAAGGAATGAATCGAACTCTCAACCCCTTCTTCAATCCCATGGAGATGGCCGCATCTCCCATATAAGTCGCCCACTGTGCAATCTGTGCTGTGAGCTCAGCTGTCTCCAAAGTGAGTCGCCTCCCGATGATCGGGACCCCCAGAATACGGTAGATGTCCTCCAATGTAATGGTCCACTCGCCACGGACCCCTGGCAATCGGAAGGTGTTCTGATCTGCATCCCAGTAAGAAAATAAGTCACAAAGGATGTGACTAGATGGTGCAACATGGGGCACGCGTGATATGCGTAGTATACCAGCCCTCTGAAGTATGTCCTCCTCATCCTGTGAGAGGGCATCTAGTACCCCTGAGAGCCAATCACACTCTCTCTCTCTGCTCCATCGGATGTACTCCTCTCTCGCCTACATACACCCAAAATACACAAAACACAAAAGTAAGTTAGCATCCAGGAAATGTTGAGAAAGTCATAAAAGCACGTAGAAATGCTAAAAATACAAATGCAATCTCAAATATAAGTTCCTTTTGCATTCTGTGCAAAACCGCCGCCCTGAGCAGGGAGGCGGTTTTGTAACCGCCGCCTTAAAAGAGGCATCATGTAACCACCGCCTAAACAGGGGAGGTGGTCATGTAACCGCCGCCCTGGTAGGGCGGCGGTCGTGGTCTGAAAACCCACGCGGGCTTTTAACCTAAAAAGGCCTAAAAAGTGCCAGAAACGGCCATTTTACTTAAAAAAGAGCCTACCCAGTAGGCGCCCCCCCTAGGTGGACCTTTTAACACTAGCATTTTCAAAAATGACCCCCCCATTGCAGAGTATTTAGCATTTCAAAATTAAGGGGGAAAAACAATAAACTGAAGAAAACTAACCTGTGATCGCTGAGGTCGGTGTTTTGCACGTGGAGGCATGATCATGATCTCGCTGCGGACATTTCAACTCTACTCATGCAAGAAACCGTCACCGTGGGTCCCAGAGCTCAAAATCAATCAAATCGACTCACAAATGAATAGGAAAATGGGCCCACTTTCATATATATAGCACTCTGTTTCATTTTAAAATGACTTTTTCACAGGTTTGGAGCACTGATGGAGGTAAGTTCCTATCCCCGCACAAATGGTACGTTCTCATTCCCTGTTATTCTTAGCGTTTATTTTTTGAACTATTGTATCTATCTGCACTTGAGTTCTCTTTTCATTTTGCAGGTAGCGGGAATTTTGGATGGCGTCATTTCAACACACGGACGTGTCAGGTATAACTTCTAACTTCCCATTTCAGGACTGCCATACTCGGACCCACCATTTTACGCCTCTTCATGGCTAAAACGCTTCTCCGAGGGGGCAATATGTACGTACCCAAAATTGTAAGGTACTGTACTACCGAGACAAAGTGTAACAAGTGCCCCAATGATGATACAGGTCTCCTCGCAAGGTGTTCGGGATCCAGAAAAGCTCTCGGAGTATGCGTTAACATCCTACATGCCCCGCTTAGCCCCCGATCCTTTGTTTTTCCTTTTCCCCCTCTTTTCTTGGCCTTTTACTCTTTAGTGACGAAACCGCCCTGCCTGGGCGGCGGTCTCGTGACCGCTGCCCTGCTTAGAGTGGCGGTCCTTTACGCGTTTTCCAGAAAGCGTTTTGACGTGACTCACGTAAATATCAACGTTTCACCAGATTTTCCTTGCCGACTTGGGCTTGCATTTATGTTTTTGGTCCCCTGGAATAGTGTTTGGCCATTGTTTATAGTTTTAGAGTTCAGTTTGGTTTTGATCTTTGGGTGAATGAAAAGCTATAAATAAATGGCTTGTGCTCAAACAAATGGTCTGCCCCTCATTCACTTTCATGCTTTCATTTTCATAGTTCAGTCTTTTATTCTGTTTAGAAGCCATAGTTTTAATTCTTTGCATGCTTGGTTAACATTATTCAGCTATTGGTAAGCCACATATCCAGCTTGTGCAAGCAGTGTTGTTGTTTTATCCAATCCATTGGAATAGAATAGCTTAGGAAGCCATTAAAGTTGTAGGTTTTTCTCCTCAAACAGGATAGTTTCAGGTTCTGGATGCTTTATGTTGCATGACTCGCAATAAATCCCGCTAGGAATTGCATAAGCCAAGCTCTGTACTCTTGCGCTATCCCTCTCCTACTCGCATTGTATTCGGTCTGCATTCTGAGTTGCCTTTGTCCCAAAATCTACCTCTGTTGATGCTAGCATTACATGCTTTTTTGGATCCACGTGAACACGAAAGAACGAGGAGATCACACTGAGGGGACAAGATCACACACACCATCGGATTCGCCACTGTTCTGCGGAATCCAGGTTCTAGCTTTCAAAGTTCTAGTTAGAATCATATCAAATAGAGTAGATAATTGCTTCATTTCAGTAAATTCTATTCTCGATATTGCCAGGGAAGCTGTGAGGATTGATAGTTTCTGAGAAACTATGATTCACTCCTCACTTCTGAGGTAGGATCGAGAATCTTGCAGATAGATTAGATGAGCTATTTTATTTGTTTAGAATAAATCTACAAATCGCACAGAAAATAACTACACTCGGTTATCTTGTTTGTTTTAAATTGTTATTTAGTTGTTATTTCTAGATACGTTTAAATAGCTGCTTTTCTTAAATTCTTTAAAGGTTTCTCAGAAAAATAGAAGTTACATATGTTTTAGATTTATTCCACATAGTTAGAATTTTCTTTGTTACATGTTAGATTTACATTTTGTTTTGTATGACAATCATGGGACCCCGGGAGCCTAGGGAATACGTATTTGAGCCAATTGTACCTCAACCCAACCTCGTCACAACGCAATAGTTGACATAGACCAGAACCTTAGAATACAAGTCTTCCAAACAACAACAGATTTACAACTGATCAGTTCTCAGTTGAGAGGGTTAAATATAGAAGACAACCAAGCACACACGTTTTGGTCAAATCAACCAAACTACAGATTACCCTAGGCAAACATTCGCATGACTGTAGAAGGGTTCGAAAGAGAACAAACCTTTGGTTGTGATCCTTTGGTCCCACAGCCAGATGCAGGAGACACTCTCACAGACATAGATACTAGTTTAAGGATCTAGGTTGCACGAACACCTGTGAGGTATTCCGAGAAAATCATGCAGTTATTGAGTTTAAACATAGAAGCTGAGAAAGCATACGATTACTAGATACTAGGGATTAGGACTTGATTTCGTACATGACCATAGCAGGACCGCAACAACCAAGAGTCTATGGTTGTGATCCACAAATCCCACAGCCTAACAAATCCACAAGTCAATCAGATATAAACACTGGCCTACGCACACTAGTATTCCAATCCACTCCACTTCCACCCATCATCATCGAACAATTGTCCTTACTAGATATAGCGGCTAACAAAGCTAGAGAATTCTGGACTAGGCCAGAGAATCGTCCGTAGAGTCAATTGTATTCACCATCCACCATATGACCTTATCTGGAGACGTACACGAAACTATCCCAGGTCATTTTCCACGTATTCCACAACCCATAGATTGAATCATGCCAGAGCTCGATATTGATTGGAGCCTTCGAGTAGTCATCCTTGCTGATCGATCTATCACACCAGTCCAAGTTAGAAGGGCCTTCTTTGCCTTAGATTCGCAAATTCCATTAGTGCGTATCAAAGACATTAGATTGCCTAACTAGTTTGCTGCATCCCACGCATATTCCATCCCCATTGGTTGTCTCGGTATGACCTCGGGAGGTCGGGTACGTGGAAGAGTTACTCCGTAGATTCCCACTCTCGCTTGTCATTTTTTCGGTGATTTCCTTTCCTCACGTGTAATGTCGCATCGAGGACGATGCTTTCTTAAGGGGAGGAGAATGTAATGCCCTATTCGGCATCGAATTTCACTGTTACGTCCTTGTCCTATTGCGTGTCATTGAATGCTGAATTGAGCTCCCTTTTCTATCGTTAGGTGACTTTTACCCTGTTTGCGAAGTTATTTTTTTAGCATCCTTTCTTCTTCTTTCGTCTATCGTGCCTTCGATCTATGGAATGCTTAATGTCATTTGTTAAAAAGAGTTCTATTGGAATATTAAAATATTTACAAGTTACTTTTAGATGTAATTATTAAAAGATACCTAGCTGTGGAACCTTTTTGTGTTAGAAAATAAAATAAAATAAATAAATAATAGAAATAAAGGGAGATTCATCTTCCACCTAAACTAACTTCTTCAAATCTAAGCTATGATGTTTGCGTGGAAAGAGGAGAGGTTTTGGTGGTAGCGCCAAATGTTGGAAGGGACTACTAAATTTTTGTAAGCAATTTGAATCACTTCAGCCACCAGCTTTTCCTTGTCAATGAGTTGTCTCACATACGCTCTAATGTTTTATGACAATTAATGGTTAAATGGTTTCACCCACCCACCGTATATTCCTCCATGCTGGCCGCTCACCTTTCAAACAGGATTATTATAAAATTTTCCATGTTTTGTCTTTTTACCTGCTCTTGTCTTATTGATTGGCTGTGTGAGATTGGACGGGGAGGCTTTTGTTGGGGGTTTTTAAATGGCATTTGGAGTCCTCCCAACCACCGAACTGCAAACAGTTATGGTATTTAATGTTTCTACCTTGCGTGAGGGAGATGGGAGTCGGTGGAGTCCTGATTTTTCTTCACCATGATCTCATTTTTGTTCTGTTAGTCAATGCGTATAGGTGGAGTGTTGGGCACATTTTCCTTGGGTTGCAGGCGTTGGAAGGAGGGAAACGTGTTTGAGTGTTGTTTTGTCCTTTTTGCGCAGTTTTGTTCCTGTTTCCTGCTACACGAACCTTCTTCTTTTTTTTTGTTTTCTCCTCCTCTACGTATGGGCGATTCCTTCTCCTGGCACATTTTCTCTGCCTCTTTGTTGACTGCGTGAATGCTGGGTTGGAAATAAACTGATTAGCTTCGACTCTTGTTGGTTCCCTATTGGAGATCCTCCTCTTCTTACCCTGCGCGCATGGATGGATGTCCGCACCTGTTCCAAACTGTCATTTTGACCTGGTTGCATGGGCAGAGAGGCCATCGAAACCTTTTCTGTCAAGGCATTTTTTTTTCTTCATGGTTCCTCCTTGGGCGCAGTAATGGGTTTGATATGGTGGTTTTAGATGAAGCTACAAGCTAGTGAAGTAGGCGTGTTACCTCCACTTTCTTTGGGTGCTGTGAGGTGTGTTCTTGTCGGGGATCCACGAAACGACTGCAATGAGGAATTAGCCAGAGGCGTGAGGCATGTTACAAGATAGTAGAAAACTTTTTGAGCGCTTCCAACAAGCAGGATGTCCAACTATGTTGTTATCTGATTCAATATCAAATGCATCCTCAAATTCGGATTCTCCTTCAAGATATTTTTTTATCAAATTCGATTAAGTGACAGTAAGAGTGTTACCAGGAGACCTGATGAAATTTATTGCAAAGATTCTCTATTGAGACCTTACTTGTTTTACGATGTAACTCATGGAAGACAATCTCATAGTGGTGGATCTGTTTCATATCAGAATATTCATGAAGCACAAATTGCCTTTCTGTATTCCTACCCCCTCTTTCTTGTACCAAACGTGAATCCAATCATTCCTTCCACGCATGCCATTTTACCTCTGGCCACGTGAGTTTGGGAGGATGTTGTTGGGATTTTGAAACCGTTGGAGCTCAAAGCACCCAAAGGCACAGCATTAGCGGGGGTTAGACGGCAATGCGGCATTTTCTCCTTTGCTTTCCTCCTGGCTGTCTTTGTCTTAAGGGGAGCCTGGAGTGGTGTTTTTCAAAGCTAAAAGAAGTGGATCAGTGGGATGTGTGGCTTATGCAGTCCTGCTGGATGTGTTGCTGGTGGATGCATTTAAAACAGGCATGATAAGACTAACCCTCTCTCTTAATGATTTATCCCTTTTAGTATTTGGGTAAATCAATCTTTGCAATTTTGTTCGAATGCTGTAGATGTGGGTTTCTTTTGGAATGTTGATGTGTTTTTGTTTTACTAAGTAAATAGCGTTTGGACTCTGGATATTATATAACATGTATTGACATATATTGACTCTTTCTTAAAAGAGATGCCCAGAAAGTGATGGGTTTCAAATGACATTTAATCATAATTGCATGAGCTGATCACTCTCCCCTTTCTAGTTTATCTTAATTACTATTTGACAAGAATAAATCTCTCCAATGATTCTCGCTTATCGATCTTATAGAGTTGGTTTATCTTTTTGCCATGATTATTCCTGTGAACAGTGGTTTCTGTAGAAAATATTGTGGTGTGTGAATGAGATTTAGAATATTCCTTGTATTGTTTTTATTTGTAGAACATGGCTTGAAAACAGGAATTTTCTTGGAAGACTATGTTTGTCTTTTAATGTGGTTTGATAATGATATAAACCCCTTTAGAATTGGGGGCTTCTATTTGGGGAGTCGTACTTGGTTTTACTGGTCTTTCTAGATACCATCTGACTCTTTTGATTACCGTTTACCTTGGGGATTATTGTAAACCCCTCACCAGGCCCTCTGTTATTATTATTAGTACTATGAGCTTATTTTTTTTAGATGGGAACGCTCCTGAAGCATGTGTTGATGGGGTTGTTTTTGTGATCTTTTTGAATACGGTAAGCACTCAAGACGTTAGCTTGTGTGGATAATTATATGGCTTAAGTTGAGGCACTACTTGGATTTTCGAATCAGTTGAAGTAATATTGGATACATCAAACTCTCATGAATGTGTACATTCTTCAAGTTTGATTGACATGTGATGGCCCTCAGGCATATGAATTCAGCAATGCTTGAAATATGAAATTATAAATTTATCCTATACTTTGACTTATAAGCTTGTTGAAATGCTTTTTGGTAGGAAAATAGATGAATAGGGAAGTTATGAGAACTACCCTAAAATGGATTCATGCACAACCTTAAGTAAAGGTGACAACTGCCATAATGGGACTGTACATACCATGTATGACAGTAAGGATAGAAGTTGACCTGAAATTTTTAACTTCATTATATAGAACAATAATTAATACCCATATATTGGGGTATGCAAGTGGAGGTTGAATTATATAACATGATATATTATGTTATCAGGTAACCAGTAAGGATAAATATGTTATCTCAATACTTGGTTAACGAGTGGAATATTTTCTGGCATTTACGATGATTATTATGTTAGCTAAAAATTGATACTTGCATCTCAATTGGGAGTTGAGATAATGTTGATACTTGTATTTATAGTGGCTTGGACCACGCTTACATATCTTAGTTAGTCAAATGTATCTTTGACATATTAGCAAAATATGACAATATTGTTGATCATAAATCATTCCAATGAGTTGGACTCTTATACTAATAGAAACATATAAAGACATGGTAATAAGAAACCAAAAGGATACCTAAATAATATATGAACTCATGGATTAGCGGAGTATTTTTAACATAAGTATATTCTTAAAATTGTGAGGTAAATATCAAAATTATACTTACATATAATCATTGATTATCTATGAAGGTTTGATGCTTGAGTAATATCGATGAATAATATAAGATTGATACTTGTATTTATTATAGAACTTAACGTCGTTGGTGCTTTGTTATTTAATTAAAAGATAATATTATTAGATACATATGTGGGAGAAGTAGATTGAAGGTATAAAGTGAGCGATATTATTATTACTGTAATTTAAGTATGATTAATTGCATGGTTAAGGTTGTATATCTAGTCACTTGGAATTGTGTTCTTATGTAAGCAGATCTAAAGGAAGTGAACATTAATGAGTATGAAATGTATTATCATGAGATGTGCAGTTAAGTTTTGAATGTATGTTAGAAATTATTTGATAGGGAGTATTGCAAACTTTCATTTATTTAAATGCTAGATGGCATAAATTATTAGGTGTGGTTTATATCTTATCATGCTCAGTTCTAGCGAACTGACTCTAGTTAATATTTGTGCAGATGGATTATGCAAGTAGATTAAAGAAAAGAGTGTAAAAGTTTCATCAGTTCAATTTATGAAGTTCCTTGTAAAAAAGTTCAATGTGTTGTAAATTTTGTAACATTGCTTGCAAAAGAGTTTAAAAGATCTCTTGCCTTGGAATGTTTGGGAAACTACGTGATGAAGTTGTCTTGTCCTTTTTGTTGTTAGACTAGTAACTTACCTTGGTGAGAAATGATATTCAATCATTACATTGGCATAAGTATTGTAAAACCTTGATTTTGAGAATAAAATGTTAAGTCAAAACTCTCTGACACCTTGCAATGATGTGATATAAGTAAAATTAAATGGAGTGGTTGACCCTTATAGAAGTTAACTAAAATATATATATTTAGATAAATTAATGTAGAGATGACTTACTTGAGAACAAGAGATTCCTGAAGTAATCAAAGGTGAAACTATCCTTGTAAAGTAAAATTTTATAATTTGATATCCCTAGCTAAACTAGTGAACACTACCCCTTTTGGGTGAACTCTTAAACAAGCTTAAGGGAAAACAATGGTTAGTTTCTGGAAGATAATAAGATTTAGCAAGTAGGAGAAGAAAATTTAGAAACCACTCAATTTATCTCTCAGCCTTTTAGAAAGTAAATAATATCCTTTTGTAAAGCTCTTTCAGGGAAGCCTAAGTAAAATCATTAATAATTATGGATAAAACCTCAAGCTCCAATTAAATCTTGGTAATAACTAATGACGTCTTAAGGAGGAATTCAACTTGACCTCCTTCTCTTAACTTTTGCCCAAGGTGCTTTGTAATTTCCTCTTAATTATGTTGAACACGAATCCATGTGGTAACAAGGTTTTGAGCGAATTTTAGTGACGTAAGTATGGATAGATGGCCTTGTGGAATTAAATTATCTCCTTTATTAAATAATGGAATTAAACAATTAATTGTCATAAAGGAGAAGAATTTAAGTGAACTACTCTACTGTGTATAAGAAAATAACTCAGTTGGTAAGATGAATTTGTGTGAATCATATATTGAATCTCACTGAAAACATAAGTCATGAGTAAAAGGGTGTTTTATCAAAATAAATAACCTTCAATCAATTCTTACTGTGGTTTGCCCTAGTCTGTGAGAGTGTCATGTGGTTGGACTTCTATGTTGTTCTGTCAAAAAGAAAAGTGTATTATCCTTTTGGGTGTGAACATTTCCGTGTTGACCTTGTGGTCATCCCCGTAACAAGTGGTTCCCAGAGTTGGTTGTAACTTTGTGACGACATGTTGTGTCGTGGTATGTGTGGAAGCAAGTCAAAAAAATTATCCTGTCTTTTACTGTGTTGTTCGTGTGTGAATTTTTGGGTCGTTACATCATTTTTTAATTAAAGTCAATTTTAAGCAAGTAAGTGTCTCCCAATAACTCATTCTTATGTTAAAGGTTTGTTTCTCAAAATATTTTTAGTTGACGTTTAATTTTGCCATTATTATGCAAGGGAACCAACCTGAAGTTGACGGGGTAAAACTTTATGAATCAAAGGAGGTGAAGGTTCAAGTTTTCCTTTCCTATAAACCTCCTTCCATTGAAAGCACGCTTGTACTCATACTATGGTTGTTTTAGTTCCAAATTTAGTTTGAGTCGGTTTAGCATTTACACATCATGATTTTTTATATATATATTTTTAGTGGACTCTATATTGGCTCAAATGCCTAGTCCTACCAATAACAATTTGTATCCATTCTTAACAAAAATTCAATGCTTGAATCAACCATGAGGACTTCAAGTGAAATTTTGTTCCTAAACCATTATCACATATACTCTTGTTTTTCATCTCATTTACATTGTTTCTTAGGTCTCTTATTGGCATCACTTTATAACAAAAAGAGTTATGATAGTACTTGTCTAACACCTTGAAGAAGTACATGATTGGGAGCATTACAGACTACACACAAACCAAAAGTGATTTGTTTTGAAGGTAAGATCCCATGTTTCCACATTTCGTGATTCCGCATGTGAAATTTATTCTATTTTTAATGTCGTAAAAGGGCATAACAAGGGATTACAGGACCAAGTTTTTCAGTTTCCTTGTTTCTCTTAATACAATATCTTTCAAATCAATTTCGTTTACAAAGAGTTACTTAAAATTTTCTACCCACAAGTTAATCTCCTAATCAACTAAGGTTTAGTTTAATTCCAATATGCACTCAGGGCTCTATGCCATATTATAAATCAGATTAAGGTGTGAAAACATATTTATCCTATAAAGCCTCCATAAAAGACCGCGACGCTATATTTGTCGTAGTCAAGCTAACCTACTTAGCTATGAGGAACTAAAGAGATCATTAACAAGAGTTTAAGTCATAGTACAACTATTTCACTAGCTCCATTTGTGTCATCTGGATCCCACAAGGAATTCATTCAATGATGAAGTTAATTTATAGATCTAACTTCGTAAGACTTTGTAGTCCACTAGGATACTAAGGAAGTGTTAGTTCTACTTACTCTAGAAAAGTTTGACCATGTCGTTCCTAACCATTGGGTTCACAATGATGTCGCTAAACATACAGGCTATGATGACAACTCAAAAATTTGGACTCTTATTTACTTAAACTAGAAGGTGCCATAGAGTGTAAAGGTTTAAGTTCATTGTATAGTTTTTCAGTTTCTTCTGTGCTAAGAAAGATCATGTGAGAAGGGTAGATATGCACTAGTTTTAAACTAAGGTTGCCTATTGTGGTTAGATTTCTTTATTACATTTTTAAGGTAAAAGAATACAACCCACCAATTATTTAATCATCTATTGCACACTGGAAATGCACTACAAGATATTAAATTCAAATTCATTTAACATATATATATATATATATATATATATATATATATATATCCAACTTTTTTACCATACGTAAATCTGAATTAAAATTACACCTATGATTAAATGCACATTTCCCAAGGCATCCCTAAAACTAGCATCTCATACATATTACCAAATTTAAAATATAATTTTTTTGTAACATGGAAATATATTATACATATATACATTTTACAATGACATATATAGATTACAATAATAAACAATGAATTACACCACGCCTTTTTGCCATCTTACTTTTAGCCTTGAAAAATCATGTGAGCATGAAATCACAGATAAATCACTGGCATGGCATCCATGTAAATATAACATAATTAATTTTTAAAGTTTTCCATTTACATAATAATAATAATTTTCATTTGAAAGGAGAGGGTTAGAGACATGTATTCATTTCACTTCATTTCGTAACTAAGGAGAGAGAAAGAGATAAGAAAGAGAGAGAAACACTATTTTTCCAAAAGTTCAATTTCACACAACAAGTCACATGATAGAGTTTCAAACATTTATTTACAAGTGTTAATAAGTTTCCATGATGGTTTGCTAACTTGACTAGGGTCCTACAACTTTGTTTTACATTTTCCCTGCTAGTTGCAAAAACGTTCAATTTAGGCTCGGAGGCTAAGAAAATGCATTAAAAACTATCTTTCGATAAGAAAATTCATGACGAAGAATTCCCACACGTCCACCTATATACCAAGACTCCACGGAACTAGAGGAATTCGAACTAGCGAACAATTTATGATTGGCGACTAATTTTTCAAGGCCATCGGTCGTAATTGGCCTAGTTGCAAAACGATCAAAAGTTAGCTCGAGGGCTTAGAAAAACACGTTCAAAACTAATGTTCGATAAATAAAAGTGCAATGAGAAATTTCCTAAAAGTTACCCTATATATTGAGAAGTTACCAGAGCCAACGGGACCGAGAACTGGTAAATTGGTTTCAAACATCGACAGAGTTTTCCGAAGCCATCGGTCAAAATTTGTTCAATTTGACCTAGTCAAACTGCGACCAAAGGCCTACAAAATGCCTTTTCCAAACTATCAAGAAGAGTGTTTTTCCCCAAACTGATGGTTCCAAGAAATTATCTAGTACAAATACTAGAGGTTTGAAAAGATGGATAAGCATTTCCTCCCTCGGGGTCCAAACGACAAGCTGAAATGAAACCCAATTTTTCACTTTCAAAGAACTTCCTACAATTTCAAAACGGTGTAATAGGGATCTTAGAAGGGTGTCAAAATGATCATGGAGGATCAATCAAGGTTGATCCAAGGATTGAAGTGACTCCTCACATAACAAGGTACACGTAGGAAACTTAACATCTCCTTTCCAGAGTTATGAAGGTTATTTTGCGAGTCTCCAAAAATCATGATTTATTGGTTTTAACAAGGGAACGGTCAACATATTTACAGGAAACTCAACCTTAACCTATCAATAAAAGGGTACTTGTAGAAATCTAGTTTAGTCAGGATGTTTTCTAGATCATCTCAAAGTGAGGGTTTGAGTTCATGGTTTTCTACCAAGGAATATTTGGATTGTGTAAGTTATGATATGTTGTTTTATTGTTTTGCAAACAAGTTTGTTTAAAAGAATCAAAAGGATGATAATCCTAAGGTTTAAAATTTTATTTCATTGCAAAGGGAAGAAAGATACAAATAATTATGAAAGATAAGGAAAGATGAACCATGCCTTGAATTGATCGATGATAGAAGATAATTGGTTTTGGTGTTCCATGAGCCAGGTTGTAGTTGGCGGGGTTTTAAAGCCTTTTCAATGAACCCATCTTGTGTAGGCCCAAAATCGTCATAGTCCATGTGACCTCATCACATTGAGGCATTTTATTTAGCAAGACCACCTTTTTCTCATCATGTAATAAGGCCACATCTAAAGAGGTGTTTTTGCTCCATAAACTTGACACCAACCTTCCACATTTTATGCAAGCTCAGATTTCTACCTTATGAGTACATATTTATTTTAGGAATTAAATCAAACAGATTACAAACATGCATATCCTAAATTTAATGCATTCCATGAGATCACATTCCTTTGGTTCCTTTGATAAACAAACCATTTTCTTGCATATCTTCCTACCCACACATTTACAACGACAACATCTTAATGATTCCCTCCATCCTTCATGCTTTGATGGATGTCCATTATCTGTTCTAAATCCTCCATTTTGGAACATGGTGGAGGATGCTGGAAAAGGTGGAGAAGCGTGGCTTTGCAATTGGTTGAAAGGTTCCAAGGCCTTTTCAATAAACCCATTTTGTACATATCCTACTATCATTGTAGTCCATGAGGCCACATTTCAGGAATTGAGAAGAATAGTTCACATGGCAAGCGCATGCTTCCAAATTTTTCATACATAATTGTTATCTACATTTTGCCTCATGGTAAAATTGAGCAAAAAAAGACCTGCGTAAGAAGAAATATAAGGGTCACTTCCATCGCATGAGCCCACATTTCAAATATAACGATCAGGTTGCAGGTGGGCTCGAAAATGGAGGAGTAGGGTCGGTGAAGGAGAAAAACATCGTCAAGGAGGCCGAGAGGATCTCGGCGAGAAATGGGGAAAGGATAAAAGTCTTTGGGCTTCACAAATGATACAGAGTGAGCCCAAATTGGATACGTATGGAGGAGATGGTGGAAAATTCTACGCGCCTCATCGGCGCATCTCCAAAAAGTAAATCCAAAAGCGGAGACTCAAACAAGTGCAAAGCCTCCATGTGTTAAGAGCCCTAAAAGTTACACCGGTCCATTGAAAATTCTACAAGCCAAATGGAAGATACCATGTGTCATCTTGGTGTAATTTCAAAAGTGAGAGCCCAAGGTGAAGACCTAAACTAGCGCTAGCCCTCCATGTGGTCGGGTTCAACAAAATTAAAAGAGTAGTAGGCTCAAATCGGTTAAGTATAAGAGTGTTAGCGGAGGGTGCCAAGTGTCTCGACGGTGCACATTCAAAGGCGGGACCCAAAGCGGATATTTAAATGAGCATGAGGCTTCCACATCTCTAGGGTTCAAAAAAGGCATCGGTCTGAATTGGCTAAGTATCGCAGACTTGCCGAAGCTTCCATGTGTCATATTGGCACATCTTTAAAGGTAAATCTAAAAGTGGGTTCCCCAAACAAGCGTTAGCCTTCCACGTGTCCCAGGTTAAAAGGGATAGAGTTGGCAGGTTGAAAATTCAAGATAGGAAGAGTCAACAGAGGGTGCCATGTGCCTCAACCGCACAAATTCAAGAGGGGCGGCCCAAGGGCTAGACTTAGACAAGCGCCAAGTCTCCATGTGTCCCGGTCAGACATATGGCCCTGCCAAACAAAAAGGACTTAGCCAAAACATAAAGAAATAGAGCAAAGCCACGGAAGGTGCCATGTGTCTCTTTAGCACAACTTCAATAAAAATAGTCCAAAAGTGGTCCCCAAACTAGCGCCAACTCTACATGTGGCCATGTTCCAAGTCAAGGCGGGAAGGTGGGTCGTCGGAGGAAATTCAAACTTTTTGGCTTGAAAGGTGTAAAGTATAAAAATGAGCCACACCTCCGCTGACGCCCAAGGAACCATGTGTCAAGCTTAAATTATATGAGCCTCGCAGGCTTGGGGAGGACTTTTCACCTAAATGAAAAATGTGAACCGGCGGGCCCAAAGATGGTTTTTGACAAAAATGAATTGCGGGGCTGTGGGGAATTTTTTCATTTTGTATTTTTTTGTGCCAAAAGGTACAAAGTGAATTTCAGGCCAGCATACCGTTCTGCTAACTGGTTTTCTCCATTTTTGTACGGACCCAACTCAAACATTCAAATGGACATATCTTTTGATCCAAGTGCCCGAAATCCAACAAATTTGGCACCATTGGAAAGGTCTCGACCTCATCTACACCATGGAAACCTGAAACTTTAATTTTGATGAGGTTAGCTAGGTGAGAATTAGGAAAATTTATTCACACCATTACTATGTGATCCAATTGCTCCAACAACCAAATCAGATTTGATTTGATCTACCATTCTTCCTTTTTCAACATGTTGAATAGACATAGAGTGGAGGACTCGACAAATTGTGGGTGGATTGCGGGGTCATTGATGGCTTGTAGTTAAGCTCCAAATCAAGTTTCCCACCTCTTTTCTTCCTCTCTCTTCGCTACATCTATAAAAGAAGAAGCTTAGCTCCTTGGAAAGGGTTGGACATTTCTGTTTTGTAGCCTCACTTCTCCTCTCGGTCTCTGATGAGTTCATGGATTCCAAACCTCCCATTCAATTTGTAATACAAAGTTTTACCTCTTGGCTACTGTAATGTATTGTATCAACTCGGAGCAATAATATATGTCTCTTGATTATTCTCAATCCTCTCATGTGTTCATTGTTTTCTTTTGATCTCTCATCACATTTTGGTTATCTCAGTACATGGTGGTTGTATTGCATTTCTATGCTCTGTGTTAAATTTCAAAACGGAGTTTAACATTTCTTTAGTGCATCACCTTGTTAGCTTATGTTTATTTTCTCACATCTTGTCAACCTTGTCTTATTGGCAAGATAGAGTAGGTTTAGAGTAGATCCTTTGTAATTTATTTGTGTGCATTTGAATATAGGAATAGGAACCAACCTTCATCCGGAGAGCTCTCTCAATTTCAAAGTCCCACACTTTGAGAGATGTTCCATGTTATGCTATCACACTAAGATTCTCAAACCAATAGGTTTTAGAAATTTAGGGTGCTTTGTGATTTTGCACTAACATTTTTGGCACACCGTGGGACCAAGAGGTCTTCATTTTATTATATCAAGATTGATGTGCACTTTTTGTAAGTTTTCATCTCGTAAGGAGTTTTGAAATTACACATCAGGCAACTCCAAAAGTGGTAGAGTCCATTGGTTTCGTGTATCCCAAGCTTGGAAAATTCATGAGAAGAATCTAGAGTAGATTTAGAACTAGAGAAGAAAGACTGTTTGTCTATCTACACTTATCCTCAGATAGGGGGAGGAGAGGAAGAAGAGCCCAGATGTCTCCATCTCCACCAAACAGAACCTTGTGAACACCTCCTCCTGGTAGGCCATTCATTCAATCAACAAGGGTTCTCAGGCCAATCATAATGGAAAAACCACCCAAACCCTATGTCAACTTCATTGAAAGCATCCCAGCCACTCTCAATGTACAAAATCTAGTCCCAGTTGAAGCATTAAAGAGCATCCCATATTTCACTGGAGAGATCCAAACTTCTCCTAGTGACCACATTCAAGACATTACAAATGTTTGTGTAATTCATGAGATCACTGAGATGGAAATTGTAGTCAAATTGCTAGCCTCTTCACTCAAGGGATAAGCTTCGCAATGGTTCGGGAGTCCGATAGCATGCTCTATTCGAACTAGGACCATCTCATGCGCAGAGCTCTTCAAAACCAATTTGGAGAGAAGGGAGATAATATATCCTTGTTGGAGCATTTAACAACAATCAAGAGGGCTCCTAATGAGTAGTTGAAAGATTTCAACTTCATATTTCAAAGGATATGGGATAGAATTCCATTGGCCGTGAGGACCACAGATGAAGGTTCTTTCTTATACTTTCTTAGAGCTTTAAATTATGATATTGCCTTAATGATTAAATCAATGGGAGGCATAACCTTACTGCCGACCTATAACATTTCCATTAGAGCTGAAAATTGATTAATTTAAGTGGTAAAAATTGCTCCTAGGCCACCTATGCCTCTATACCCAAAACTAGGAGCTCCAAGAACTAGTCAAACACCCACATTAGCTTCCTTACTTACTCCAGGAATCGGGGTTTAGCTAAAGCTTCCACCTCATCCTATACCACTTCAAAAGAGCTACAATAGGTTATGAAACAACTACAAAACCTAGGGAATGAGCTAGTGACCATCAAGAGACAACAAGCTCAGAGTTCTAGGCCATATCAGCCTCAAACTTAGTATCAATCTAGGCCCCCATACTAACAAAATAGACCACCAACTCAGGCTGCAAATCAAAATAAAAACCAAGGAAAACATCAAGCTATTAGGCCTTACCAACCATATGATTCAAACGCAGCTTCAACATCGAGGGCCTTGGTTCCTACACAAAACAAAATGGCACAAGAATATTATTGGTGTTTCCCATGCGGTCGACCCCATAACCATTCAATGTGTTTCAATGGTGCGCTGAACCAAGCCTTGATGGTACAGACCATTGGTGTGTCCCAAGAGTCTAGTCAAGAAGAAAATTAGCAACAAGAAACCCAAAAAGAGGCACCTCCAAATGAGACCATGCTTGTCAATTGGAAGGCTGAAGATTTTTGTGGTATGAATCAAGCACCTTCTCAAAGTATAGCTGCAAATACACAGTCCAAGAAGAGGAATATTAGAGAGGGGAAATTCTCCAATTCAAGTGGCCCACAACCCTCTGTTTCCCCACAAAGTTGAACTCCCAATGTGTAGATTCAACCCAAGCCACCTTCCAAACCCTCTCATGCTCCAGTTGTAATGACCCATGTTTAAGAGAAGAATGCGCCAGGAAAGGGGTAGAAAAAATATAGCCCATCCCCATTTAACATTATTGAGTAGATGAAGAAAAAAAATGTAAACATCTCAATGTGGGATTCGTTGGATATTCCAGGACAGAGAGACTTGTTACAGGTTGTTATAGCTAATTGGTCAACCTCAAATCAGTTCTCCAACTAACAAGAGAAAGTTCTTGCCAATGTGGCTCAACCTGAAGGAAACCATGGAGGATAATAAGGTAAGAATCTAAATCCCCCTCCATTCTATGTTTCATTGATCATTGGAGACAAATTAGTACATAATTGCATGATTGATTCAGAGTGAGTAGCTCAATCATGTCGAAGAAAATAGCCAATTATCTGGGTCTTCAATACGAAGTCATCTCCAAGGGCGTAGTGCAATTAGATGGGAAAACAATAACAATGGTTGGATTCATCAAGGATTTGACCCTCACATTGTACGCATGCCCTAATGTGACCGTATTGTAAAAACGTATCGGTCATAGACTTGCCACCACATTTTGCATTGTGTTTGTCAAGAGACTTCACTACTAAAATTGGAGGCTATTTGTCTACTGATTAGTCACACATGATTTTTAGAACAAGGTATGGAGCTAAGGCTATGATCAGATCTGAGCCCATTGTGGATTACCATATTGAGCCTTATGTACCCAGCCCAATCAATGTGAATTGTTCAGCCTTTGATCAGGAGGACCTCCCAAGCACTTATGAGGTAGATACCAAGGTTGGGTGTATTCCAGACTTGACCCTTGACAAGTGAGCAAACAAGAGGCATGCTTTTGACCTTTACAAGGAAATGGAGGAATCTGCTAGGAGTCTATTGTTTGCATGAGGAGAATCATCCTCTTCCTAACATCACTAAGCCAGACCACAAAGATGATAATGAGGTATGGCCATTATTCTTTGATGGCTCAAGAAGTAGACAAGGATCCGGAGGAGGATATATGCTTGTTTCCCCCCAAGGTACAAAATATTACTCATCCTTTCATTTCCAATCTTCTTACTCGAACAACAAAGTAGAGTATGAAGCTTTGATCCATGGACTGCATTGGGCTGATAAAAGAGGGATCCAAAACTTGTAAGTGTTTGGCGACAGTGAGCTAGTTGCGAATCAAGTTTGAGGAAAAAATGCTGCCAAGAACAATCATGAAAGAACTACAAGAACTGGGTATGCAACCTCATCGAGGATTTCAAATCATTCGGTATCAATTCCTTCAAGAAAGAATAATGAAGCAAAGAAATGATTTGGTAGCAATCGGGAGGCATTTGATGTGGTAGAGAGTATTAAAAGTGAAAAATACCATCCCCATATTAAAGTGGTTTTAAGACCACTGTCCTGAACAACAACACAAGTTGGTAAGTTTTCGACAGTGATAAAAAAATTGTCAACTTTTTTCAAGAAGAAGCCGAGTTTTCCACTAGAAACCAAGACAAGTTGGAACAATGTTATGGTGACCAAGTGGTATAGCTCAGAATCAATAAATTACCAAAGGGTCTTATTACTTTGGAGTCAATCTTCAACCCAAATGATCAATTCCGGAAGGAGAAGGAAAGTATTTAGGTAAAGGGTGAAGATTCGAGCCTATTTCCAAATATGAAGAAAAAATGATGAGAGTCAAAGAAGGTGAGTACCCAATAAGAAAAATCTTCATTTGTTTAACTTTGTCAATAATTCCAAGATGTCTTTGCTTGTACTTACAAAGATTTAAGAGGTTTTAACCCAAGGTTAGCACAACACACTTTCGACCTAGATCCGGATCTAAGCCTTTTAGACAGAAGAAAAGGCCAAGAAACCCCGACATTAAACTTCTCATGAGAAAAGAGTTGAACAATCTAATTGAGGCCAAGATCTTCTTCCCTATCAAGCATTCAAGTTGGGTTTCAAACTTGGTGCCTTTGAGGAAAAGAAAAGGAGAATCAGGTTATGTGTAGACTTTCATGATCTAAATAGAGCATCACTCAAAGATCACTACCCTCTTCCATCGATGGAGCAAATCTTATAGGTTGTAGCTAGCTATGAGAGGTTTTCATTGCTAGATGGATACTCAAGGTACAATCAGATAATGGTGAAAGAGGAAGATCAATTCAATACAACCTTCACCACCAAATGGAGTACATATGCTTATAAGAAGATGCCATTTGGATTGTCAAAATCCATATTAACATTTCAGCGAGTTATGGACATGGCATTCAAAGGATTGATCAATAATATAGTTTTGATGTATCTAGATGACATCACGCCTTCTCAAAAACACAAGACCATCTCTTCTACCTCAAACAAGTATTTCAAAGGTGTAGAAGGTTAAGAGTGTCACTTGAACCCAAAAAAAGTGTATGTTTTTAGCACACGAGGGCAAGTTGTTGGGCCACATTGTCTCAAGAGAAGGGTTGGCAATTGATCTTGAAAGGGTTGAATCCATCCGAACACTTCCATTTCCACAACACAAAAAGTCTCTCCAAAGCTTCTTGGGGAGAGTAAACTTTGTTCACAGGTTTGTGCCTGATTTTTCCACTCTTGTGAATGCTTTAAACATTGATGTTGAAGAAGATTCTTGCATTCAAATGGAAAATAGAAGGAAAAGAGAGTTTTGAGGCCATCAAGCTTGCAATATCACAGGCCCCAACTCTTGTTAACCTAGACTTTTCAAAAGACTTCATGTTGTATGCTTTTGGAGGGTCAGACACAATCTCAACCATCTTGGTTTAGCCTAACAAGGAAAGCTCAGAACAACCCATAGCCTTCGTCGGTCAGGGGCTTGGAATATTATGAGGTAAAGTAATCTTTCATTGAAAAATACGTTCTTTCTATCATTAGGAGTTTAAAGAAGTTCAAACACTTAGTCTCGAACAATAAGATTCAACTGTTAGTGTTTCATGCTGGTGTCAAGGATTTCCTCCTTAAAAGGACTTGAATGAGAAGAGAGCCAGTTGGATCACTCGTGTAATGTAGTATGACATTGAAATCAAAGTGACCAAATTGGTTCGTGGAAAGGATCTGTGTGAGCAGCTCGCTTCTAAACAAAAAGCCGAGTCATTTGATGAAGAAGAGTTTGTCCTATTACTACATAATGATCAAGAACAACCAGCTAATGACTCACTTGTTCCATGTTAGACCCAATCGTTGGTACATTATCTCCAAATAGGTTTGTGCCCTCCGAATGGAACAAAACAAAAGGAGATACTTCATACTACAAGCCATCACGTATGTAATTATCGATGGTGTTTTGTTCAAGAAGGATATCAATAGTGTCCTATTGAGGTGCATTGGGACAGGCCAAATTGAAAGGGTATTGCATGAGTTCCATGATGGAGAAGTAGGAGGCCACTTTTCTCCTCGAGTAACAGCTCTCAAAATCATGAAAGTTGGTTATTATTTGCCTATAGTGTTTACGGATTGCTACTCATGGATCAAGAAGTGTAGAAAGTGTGCATTCTTCATAGGGAAGGAAAGTTTAGCATCCCTACCGCTTCGTCCAATTTTAGTGGATCATGCATTCATGTAATGGGGACTAGACTTCATTAGAGTGATTAACCCAAACTCAACCCAGGGCCACAAGTGGATACTTACAACAACAAACTATTTCACCAAGTAGATCAAGCAAAGTGGCACTTAAGGAGGTAAATGAATCCGACATCTTGGATTTCTATGAAGGAATAGCCACCAGGTTTGGTGTCCCCGCCACTATTATATCGAGATAATGCATTGGCATTCCTTGGTACAAGGATCAATGAGTGGGCTGTCAAGAATGATGTATACCTCAAAGCACTTCATCAAACTATTACCCTCAAGGTAATGGCCAAGTAGAGTCTACTAACAATAACCTACTAAGGATTATAAAAAGGAATCTTGATGAAAATCAAAGAACTTGGCATATAAAGTTTAAATCAGCTCTATGGGCTGATATGATCACATCTAAAAGGTCCACAGAAGCTCCCCATACAAGCTTTTATATGGAAAAGAGGTAGTATTGCCCATATCATTGGAGCTTCCCGCTTTAGAGCTCATGAAACAGTTAGAACTAACCAAGTCTAAACCCATGACAATCGGGTATGTAGAGTTGATGCTATAGGAGAGGCAAGAGAGCATGCAATGTGAATCATGGAGAAGGATCAAGCATTGACCAAGAAGAGTTTTGATAAGAAAGCAAGAGGAAGGACCTTTCAAGAGGGGGACTTAGTTCTAAAATTAGATGCCGATAAGGAAAAACCAAGAAAGCATTCCAAATTTGATGTCATTTGGAGTGGCCCCTACATGATCACAAAATGTACAAATAGCAACACCTTTCAGCTGGCTAAGTTGGATGGCAAAGAATAGTATATTCCAATCAATGGGATGTACCTCAAACACTGCTATTGAAAAGGAAAATTCCTTGCCCTTGTAAATATTAGCCTAGGTTTTCAATTTCCCTAAGTGCATATGCACATTGTCTTGTTGTAGCATAGGTTTTATTTCCCTAAGTGTTGTGGCACATGTTTTTGTTGCTCTAGGTTTGTGTTGTTATACAGTTTGATGTGCCTCCAGGTGAATGCATAGGACCTTCAACATTTACAATAGGGAAACCCATGGTTTCCATAACAGTTGCTAATTTTACAATAGAACAAATAAAGAGCAACTGAAATAGGGTCTCGAGGATCCATTTCTAGAACAATGGAGTAGGTTCGAGGTCGCCAAGTGTAAACATCAGATTTAAGCTTCAGATAATAGGACTAGTATCGGACCACCACATATGACTCTCGTACCCAATGGATATAACAGTAGGCGGTTGACCTCTTCATCTAGCAGGTAGATGTCCCTGTGAGTCACCAAATGCTGATCTCAATTTTCCCCTTGGGAAATTTGAGTAAAAACAACCCTGCGCAAGAAGAAATCTAAAGGTCTCTTTCGTTGCACGAGCCCACATTTCAAATATAAAGATCAGGTTGTAGGTGGGATCAAAATTGAGGAGTAGGGTTGGTGAAAGAGGAAAAAAACATCAAGGACGCGAGAGGCTCTCAGGAGAGAAACAGGGAAAGGCTCAAAGTATTTGAGCTTCACAAATGATTCAGAGCGAGCCTAAACTAGATAAGTATGGAGGAGACAGTGCAAGCTTCCATGTGCCTCATTGGTGCATCTCCAAAACGTAAATCTGAAAATGGAGACTTAATCAAGTGCCAAGTTTCCACGTGTTAAGAGCCCCAAAAGTTACACCGTCCATTGAAAATTCTATGATCCAAAGGTGAAAGATACCATGTGTTAGCTTGGCCAATTTCAAAAGTGAGAGCCTAAGGCGGAGACCCAAACTTGCACTAGCCCTCCACATGGTCGGGTGCAACTAAATTCAAAGAGTAGTGGGCCCAAATCGGATAAGTATAAGAGTGTCACGGAGGCCGCCAAGTGTCTCGACGATGAACATTTAAAGGTGGGACCTAAATTAGAGACCCAAATGGGCACAAGACTCCCACATGTCTAGGGTTCTACAAAGGCATCGATCAATCAGCTAAGTATTACAGACTCGTGAAAGGTGCCACATGTCAGCTTGGTGCATATTTAAAGGTAAATATAAAATTGGGTTCCCCAAGCAAGCGTTGGCCTTCCACGTGTCCCATGTTTGAAAAGGGACAGAGTCGGCAGTTGAAAAGTCAAGATGGGAAGCGTTGGCGAAGGGTGTTGTTAGTGTAAATTCACAAAGACTCCCAAAACGACCTTAAGATCTACTTTTCTAAGGCAATGTCATTTGGTGTGATTGCATAACATTGAGATTTCCCAAAGTGTCGGACCTTTGCAAACGGAGAAAGCTCTTCAGAGAAGGCTGGTTCCTCTTCCTAAACTACCTGGACCACAAGCTATTCCAGTGCAGGAAAGATAATCTAATCCTAATATAACTTCCAATTAGAAAACAAGAGAAAGAAAACTAGAAAGAACAGAGCCTACACTAAAATGGTGATACAACAGAGAAGGAAAATATTGATCATCTATTAAAACTACCATGGAAACAAAGAGGTGAGCAATGGAAGGATGGACAAGGGCATCACAGACCAAATATGGTTTTCACATAGAAAATGTTCCAAAACTCCATGAACAAAAGCTCCAAAACTTGCAATGAACATCCAAACTTGCACAAATACCTACAACCAAAAAAAAATGAGCAAGGATGGATAGATGCATCACAAAACACATTTTTTTATTGCTCTAGAAGTTTTCACAAAACATCATTTCACAGGTAAGAGGTAAAAATGCCATTACAGATCGGGGAGGAGGTTCAAACTCCATTTTTGACCCTAGGGAAGAAAATAAGGGAGAGGCAGAGAAGAATGATGAACAACTTTTACAAAATGAGCCAAAACTGGCTTTTATCACTCGAACAAAATGAAAGAAATGAGAAAATGCGGGCAAATTTGATTTAGAACTCCAAATACCAACAAGATCCATTTAATTGGCTTGCAAAATGATGGGTTTCCATGAAAAATCCCATACTTCAAAGTACATTGCTTCGCAGAGCAAGAAAGAGGCCCATACTTCATTAATTTTGGTGGTTGGGAACCATTTCTACATTTTTACATGCCAGAGACATTTTCCCATTTTTCTCCAACAAATCTCCATCAAAAATCAAAATTGAATTATCTATCATGTAGAGAATTTTACCATCTTTCCAATGATACCAAAAATTACAAAAATTTGAGCTCAGTGCGAAAGATATGCCCCTCTGAAGATTTAGGGCAAAAATGGTGAAATTAGGGCAAAAATCAGGTTCACGGGCCGAAATTTGAAAATTTCCCTCTTTTTTCAAATTGGGAAAATTTTCCAAAACTTTCCGCCCCTCGCTCCTCCAATGACATGTGGCGCATTCTGGTTAGTCCATGGCCTTAAAATCTCACTTTGCTTTGGAAAATTTCTCCAAATCCTCCCGACACCCGACTTCCGCCGCCGACCGGACATGTGGTGCCTTTTGATTGCTTGGAGGATGCATTTAAATTTTTACCTTTGACGCATTTTGACCAAAACTCAAAAACTTGAAGTCCTTCCACCTCTCGCCACTCTGCCTTGACACGTGGCATCATTTCATTTCCTGGCGGGCTTTCGGGATGAATATTTCCCTTTGAATTTTTAGCCAAAAGGCTAAGTGCCAAAAATTTTCCTGCGGGTCCGCCTTGGCAAATTTTCCCTCCAAACTCTTGAGCCATAACTCAAAAATACAAGGAGTTAGGAGGACTTCTTTACCTTTCTGGAAAGGGGAAGAAAATCTTATGTGATGAAGCCATTTCCTTAAATCCTTTGAGCATCTAAAATTCAAAAAAATTGACTAAGGCACAAAAATGAAGCTAGGTAACCCAAAATAAGAGGGAGCTTATTCTAGTTAACAATTTGGCCACCCTCGGGGGTCATTTACCTACTAGATGAATGATCGGTGGCCTTTTGAAGCATCCATTGGGCATGGAATCAAGCCCGATAACCAATTTTGATCCAAACTATGAAAATCGACCTCCGAGGCACTTGCAAACCCACTCGAAAATTGTAGTTGATCCTCACCAAATGCCACTCAAATGATCTCATGCAAGAGCAACCAAAAGAGCACTAAACAACTATGTACAAAATTGGAAATCATACACACTCCAAATGGAACATGCAGAGTGTGAAAAATCACTTCTTCTGCTAAAAACAAACCTACCTACTCTACTCTAACAAAGAGCAAAGGGAGCTCAAACAAAGCCTATAACTGGTAGGGAGAAATAGCTTCCTTCTTTAAAATTGGCAACCATGTAATTGATTTAGAGCTGACTATGGCTGCTTGTATGAGTGGAAAATCAACAAGAAGTCGGTATTCTACCCAAATTAGCAAGGTGTCAACTGAAAGTAACTCAAATACCTCTTTTAATTACTCTGCATTTAGATTGAAGAGGTCCGCAGTTGATCCTTGGTACTTTGTAGCTCATCCTCATGCTTAGAAGCAAGAATGACTAGTTGTGACTTCTTCTTTAGCTCCAATGAAGCCAAATAATTGATTGGGTATGGTCTGATCCTTTTGATATGCCCATTTCTCTGATTTTCAATTCCAAAAATGGAGTCCTCTTGTAGACCTTCTTGAATGGATGGGGTGGAAGGAATGGTGGAACTCTTCTGTTATTTTTCTTCTTCCTCTTGTGAAGAACATGGAAGATTAATATCTTCCAACATTGATTCCAAAGAGCTACTATAAGATGCAGGTTGCTGCAATTGAAAGTTCTCCTCCATAACAATAGGCTCATGTGCTTGGAAGGTTGATGATGAAGGAGAAAACAATAGAAACTCAACTGGTTCTTCTCCATCAAAATAGTCCTCCAAATATGACAAATAAACTACCTCATTGTTGTCCTGCTGCAAATGTTCAACCTCTTCCATGGTGTTCTCTTGATCTGCAACTTGCTCACCATGGTTTCCTTCACTCTCAAACATGAATTTTGAAATATCAAACTCTTCTTCAATGTTGGAGCTTGAAGAGAATGAAGTAGAAGGAAGAACTGAAGGTTCTTCTATAGCCTATTTTGAGTTCAAATCTCTTGGACCTACATTTTCCTCCTCCATAGTTGGAATGTGCTCCTCTTCTTTTGGATTTGGAGTAGCTTCTCCTTCCCTGTACTACTTGAAGACAATCTTGCTCTTGATTGAACTCTTCCTCTAGCATGAAGTTTGTCAAATCAAACTCTTCAATCTGCTGCTCTAGAGGACAAGTTGGGGCTGTAAGATCTCTTTTAGAGCTTTCCTCTTCCATGGCTGATTGTGCAACTTGAATTGGATTAGCATTTTCTTCAAGTAGAGTGCCAACATGGACACTACATTCTGAGAAAATTGATTGTTGATCTACTTCTTCTTTTTTGCTCTTCTTCTGCTGCAACAAAATCAGCCTTGGCCACCACTTGTTCTTCAAACATCACCTCCTCTCAAGGCTTAGCCATCAAAGGAATCTTTTTTATTCCAAATTTAGCAGCCCAACTCTTCAAATTTTTTGTCATTTCTTTTCTGTTGGGCTCCTCTTTTTGTTGTCCTTGACTGACATTCTGATTTTTATCTTCCCAACATGGATTTGGTAATGCAAGAGGAGTGGTGGGTTGAAACTCAATTGATTTTGAAATTTTTGTGGTGGTGGAGGAGGTGAAACTTATTGTTTCCTTGGAGTGGAAGGTATTTCCGTTAGATCTTGTGGAGAGGATGACTGTTTGGGAGGGAAAATGAAAGAAGAATTGAGATGAGGTGGAAGACTAGGGGATGGAGAAATGGAATCAACAGTTGGGGTAGCATGGGATGGATTTGAAATTTGGAATTCAAAATGAGATGGTGCTGCTTGAGGAGTAGAGAGAAAATTACCAGATGATGGTGTAGGATCTACCCATTGACAAGGCTTCCTGGCACCAAGTTTATAGGCCTCTATCTCTACTATCCATTGTGCAAGTTGGGGCAACATCTCAATCATGAAGTCCAGCTTCTCCTAAGGGCTGAAGTGTCTTGGAAAAGGGCCTCCCCATGGACAGGGTGCTCTGAAACCAATTCTAAAAGCGTCCATTTGAAATTTTGCTCTTGATTGCACCATGCCAATCTCCATCTTTTGGATCTTCTCCAAGAAATCTGCATTTTCTTCTTGACTACCCTCATTGCATGTGTACCCTTGCTCTTGATATGTTTCATAACCAAACTAATTTTGGTATTACTGATATGGGTAAGCATGATGATTTTGAAGTTGTTCAAAATGCTGATTTGAAGGAGTTGTAAAACATGTTAGAGGTGGAATATACAGCTGTTGTAAATGTGAATTCCATGATGGAAATGAAGTCATGTTTGGACAGCTTCAAGTAATGGAAGAATATATGGAAATAAGAATGGATGAAAAATTATTGAAAATTAATGGAAAGAGGGTCTACAACTTTAGAGATGGGTTTTGACCAGATGGAGTCGCCATATGTGTTTGAAAGTACCTCCAAACGCTGAAATTTTCACAGAACACATTTACTGCAAAAATGAAGTGGAAGACATCTAAGGTCTCACCAAGCATGCCAAAATTGTTAGTGAAAATTCACAGCACCCCCAAATGACCTTCAAATCTGATTTTCTAAGGAAATGTCATTTTTTGTGATTGCACAACATTGAGCTTTCCCAAAGTGTGGGACCTTTTCAAATGGGGAAAGCTCTCTAGAGAAGGCTGGTTCCTCTTCCTAAACTACTCGCCACAAGCTATTCCAAAGGCGGGCAAGATAATATAATCCTAATATAACTTCCAAGGAGATAGTGAGTGAAAGAAAACTGGAAAAAATAGAGCCTACACTAAAACGACGATACACCAAAGAAGGAAAATGATGATCATCTATCAAAACTACCATGAAAACAAAAGAGAGGTGAGCTATGGAAGGATGGACAAGTGCATCACACACCAAAGATGAATTTCAAAAATAAATGTTCCAAAACTCCATGAAAAAAATCTCAAAACTTGCAATGAATATCCAAACATGCAAAAATACCTACAATGAAGAGAGAGGCAAGAAGAGAACAACCAAAAATGAGCAAGGATGGACAGATGCATCACAAACACATTTTTTTATTACTCCGAAGTTTGCACAAAACATCATTTCATTGGTAAGAGGTAAAAAAATTCCATTACAAAGAAAGGGAGGAGGTTCAAAATCTATTTTCGACCTTGGGGAAGAAAAGAAGGGAGAGGCAGAGAAGAGATATGAACAACATTTACAAAATGAGCCAAAACTTGGCTTTTATCGCTCAACAAAATGAAAGAAATGAGAAAATGCAAGAAATTTGATTTAGAACTTCAACCACCAACAAGATCCATTTAATTGGATTGAAAAATGATGGGTTTCCATGAAAAATCCCATACCCCTATGTACATTGCTTCGCAGAGCAAGAAAGAGACCCATACTTCATTAATTTTGGTGGTTGGGAACTATTTTTGTGTTTTTTGCATGCTAGAGACGTTTTCCCATTTTCTCCTACAAATCTCCATCAAAAATAAAAATTGAACCATCTATCATGTAGATAATTTTACTAGCTTTCCAATGATACCAAAATCGTGAAAATTTGAGCTCTGGTACAAAATATATACCCCTCAAGATTTATGGCAAAAATGGTGAAATTAGGGCAAAAATCGGGCTTGCGGGAAAAAAATTGAACTTTTTCCATCTTTTTCAAATTGGGAAAATTTCCCAAAATTCTTCATGCCCCACTCCTCTGATGACATGTGGTGCCCTCTAGTTAGTCCGAGGCCTCAAAATCTCATTCTCGTCCATTTTGCCCGCAAGGGAAAAAAATTTTCCAAGGTCCTTCGCCAGTGAAATCACCGCCGCTGATGTGGACACATGGCGGCTTTGATTGCTCAGGTGGGTATGTGCTGTGATTTTTGCCTTTGCACTTTTCATCACTTTGGAAAATTTCTCCAAATACTCCCGACGCCCCAACTCTCACTACTGATTGGACACGTGGCGCCTATTGATTGCTTGGCAGGATGTATTTCCATAAGATGCATTTTGACCAAACACCAAAAACTTAAAGTCCATCCGCCTCTCGCCACTCCACCTTGACACGTGGCATCATTTCATTTCTTTGTAGCCTTTTGGGCTGAATATTTCCCTTTGATTTTTTTAGCCAAAAGGCTAAGTGCCAAAAGTTGTCCCACGATCTACCTTGGCAAATTTTACCTCTAAACTCTGCTAAGCCATAACTCAAAAAATACAAGGAGTGAAGAGGACTTCTTTACCTTTCTTGAAAGGGGAAGAAAACTCCTATCTGATGAATGTATTCAAGAATCTCTTGAGCACCTAAAATTTAGAAAAAATTGACTGAGGCATAGAAATGAAGCTAGTTAACCCAAAATAAGAGGGAGCTTATTTTAGTTAACAATTTGGCCACTCTCACGGGTCATCTGCTTACTACATGAATAATCGGTGGCCTTTTGAAGCATCCATTGGGCATGGAGTCAAGCTTGATAACTAATTCTAATCCAAACTATGAAAATATAACCTCTCGAGCCACTTGGAAACCCACCGAAACTTGGAGTTGATCCTCACCAAAACGCCACCGAAATGAACTATGCAAGAGCAACCAAAAGAGCACTAAACAACTATGTACAAAATTAGAAATCATACATGCTCCAAATGGAACATGTAGAGTGTGAAAAATTACTTCTTCTACTAAAATAAGACCTACCTACTCTACTTTAACAAAGAGCAAAGGGAGCTCAAACAAAGCCTCGCAATCCAGCAGGGAGAAATAGCTTCCTTCTTCAAAATTGGCAGCAGCATGCAATTGATTTGGAGCTAAGTATGGCTACTTGTTTGAGTGGAAAATCAACAAGAAGCTGGTCTTATACCAAAATTAGAAAGGTTTTAGCTGAAAGAAAATCAAATAACTCTTTTAGTTGCTCTGAATTTGGATTGAAGAGGTATGGAAGCTGATCCTTGGTACTTTGTAGCTCATCCTCATGCTTAGAAGCAAGTAGGATTGGTTGTGACTTCTCCTTTTGCTCCAATGAAGCCCAATTCTGGATTGGGCATGGTCCGATACTTTTGATATGCCCATTGCTATGATTTTTAACTCCAAAAATGGAGTCCTCTTATAGACCTTCTTGAATGGATGGTGTGGAAGGAATGGTGGATCTCTTCTCATTGTTTCCCTTCTTCCTCTTGTGAAGAACATGGAAGCTTAATATATAAGATGTAGGCTGATGCAATTGAAAGTTATCCTCCATGAATACATGCTCATGTGCTTGGAAGGTGGATGATGAAAGAGAAAACAATAGAAACTTGACTAGTTCTTCTCCATCAAAACAGTCCTCCAAATATGTCAGATAAACTACCTCATTGTTGTCTTGCAACAAATGTTCAACCTCTTCCATGGTGTTCTCTTGATCTGCAACTTGCTCACCATGGTTTCCTTCACTCTCAAACATGAAGTTTGAAAGATCAAACTCTTCTTCAATGTTGAAGCTTGAAGAGAATGAAGTAGAAGGAAGAAATGAAGGTTCTTATATAACCTGTTTTGAGTTCAAATCCCTTGGTGCTACATTTTCCTCCTCCATATCTGGAATGTGCTCCTCTTCTTTTGGATTTGGAGCTTCTTCTCCTTCTCTGCAGCTTGAAGAAAATACTGCTCTTGATTAAACTCTTCCTCTAGCATGAAGTTTTTCAAATCAAACTCTTCAATCTATTTCTCTATAGGACAAGTTGGGGCTGGAAGATCTCTTTTAAAGCTTTCCTCTTCCATGGCTGATTGTGTAACTTGAATTGGATCAGCATTTCCTTCAAGTAGAGTGCCAACATGGACACTACATTCTGAGAAAACTAATTGCTGATCTGCTTCTTCTTTTTGCTCTTCTTCTAGCTGCAACAAAATCAGCCTTGGCCACCACTTGTTCTTCAACCTTAACCTCCTCTGAAGGCTTAACCATCAAGGGGATCTTTGCTATCCCAAATTTAGCAACCCAACTATTGAGATTTTCTGTCATTTCTTTTCTGTTGGGCTCCTCTTTTGCTTTCCTTGACTGGCATTCTAATTTTTATCTTCCCAACATGGATTTGGGAATGCAAGAGGAGGGGTGGGTTGTAACTCAATTGATTTTGCAATTTTTTGTGGTGGTGGAGGAGGTTAAACTTCTTTTTTCCTTGGAGTGGAAGGTATTTCTTTTAGATCTTGTTGAGAGGATGACTATTTGGGAGGGAAAATGAAAGAATAATTGAGATGAGGTGGAAGACTAGGGGATGCGTAAATGAAATCAACACTTAGGTTTGTAATCCTCACCCTTTAACATTTAGGTCTTGTTGGTTGTTGAACTTGTCATGATATCCTTTGATTGGGAGTCACATCTACCCTTTGTTAATATTTACACCTTGTTCATTTCGAGCTTGACGTAAATATTTACATTGTGTTCGCATATTTTCATCGAATTATCGGTTTGCATGCACATTTTACATAGGAGCAGTTCCTTGTTGAATGGATTTGTGTTTCACACTTGCATGATTGTTCCTTGTGATTATTCATCTAGATAAATCATTTTTGAGGGAAATACCTTTTGATCTCATTGAGATTGCATCATCATGATGTTTATTTTCTTAGACCCCCTTTGGAAAATCACACATGCATCTTTGTAGTTACAAAATGTCTCGTTGGTTGTTGTTATGCTTCCCGAGATGGACATAACACTATCAAGGCCTAGATATTTGAGATTAAAATGATGCCAACAATGACTAATTATCGTGCAGTTCCTCATTCTTATGACAATAAGGAATTTAATTTTCGGTGTTCACATCAAAGGATGCCCATCATGACTAAACCTCATTTGGTTCTTCGCGCTAGAAGTCCCATTCGGGTAACTCGTTCCCCACCTTCATCTCATAGTTGTTGGTATGATTTGGACACATCTGATCCAAATTATTATTTGAGTTCACCCCACTCTTCTTTTAATTCTAATCCAAACATTTTCTCTTCTTCTGAGGATTCCAATCCAAATATTTCCTTTGACTCCTCTGAGGATTTAGATCCAAACTACTATTTAGATTCATTTAATTCAACTCCTAAGTCATCTAATGCAACTCCTATGTCATGCTCCTCCCCATCTTCACAGGAACCTCTTCATCATAAATTTAATCTCGACTCCTACGTCAAGGTCCTCCCTTTCTTCGTAGGACCCCTTTTATCAGTCACCTCAACGACGTCTTCTTCCTTGTAAGATACGTGTGACTCTAAATCCCTCCAAGAAAACATCTAATACAATTCTAGAATCGTGGTCCTCTCTTTCTTTACAGGACCCTTGTTATTATTCATCTGATGCTATTCTTGAATCACGTTCCTCCCCTTCTTCGCAGGACCTTCTTCATCAATCATTCCTAATAAATCTTCCTTTTTTGAAGATTCATGTGACTCAAAGTCCTTCGAGTCAAACGTCTGAATACCCCCATATGTCGTAATCTATAGACTTTGGACTTAATCCTACTAGTTTACAGATGATATACCATCGTATAGGTAGGTCCACACCACCTTCTTCTACTCCCGAGATATCTAGCTACACATCTTCTTCATCTCTCAAGTCATCTTCTTCTATTAATCATCATAAAAATCTTCTAAGTGTTCCACATTAAGTGAACCTCTTCCTTCCAATCAACCCCTGGTGGTCGATTAACAATTCATACTTGATTGACCTCTTTGAGAATGAAGAAACAATTAGGGAATTTATAGGGGCACATGAAGATATTCCTTTAGACTTCGATGTTCCCGCATATTCTCGAGAAAAATGTTGATTCCTTTTATCAAGAAACAGAGGAAGAGCCTCAAATCATGCAAATTTATCCTCCTCTTATTCTTCTATCTTCACATTCTTCATTAAGCGAGGAAAATCCTAGGTCTTAAATTAATCCATGTCCTATCTTCTCATCACCCAATCACTCCTTGTCTATCATAATTCCTCAATCACAATCTCTTATGGGGTCAATGTCAAGTAGCCCTTCATCTTCATCTAGGTGTGGGTCACCTTCTAATAGCCCTTCCTCTTCTATTTGTGGGACATTTTCGAGTAGTCCACTATCTTCTATTCTTGGGGCATGCCCAACTAGCCCCTTGTCTTCTAGGTATGGATCACCCTCGGTAGTCCATCATCTTCTATTCTTGGGCCACATCCTAGTAGCCCATCATCTTACATCTATGGGTCACGTCCTAGTATCCCTTATTCTTCTATTCTTGGGCCACATCCTAGTAGCCCTTCATCTTCTATCTATGGGTCATGTCCTAGTAGCCCTTCTTCTTCTATTCTTGGGCCACATCCTAGTATCCCTTCATCTTCTATCTATGGCTCACCTCCCAGTAGCCCATCTTCTTCAATCCTTGGACCATATCCTTTTCATCCATCACATATTTCTTCTATCAATGGTTTTGGCAAGCCCATGGTCATTTATCACATCAGTTTTAGATGTCCATGTTCACTTTCTTCTCCTTCTCAAGATCAGACAAGTCACACGTTAGCTTATAAGAAACCCAAACATTTTCTTAATCAAGCTTAGATCAAAACTGCAAAGAGCTCTATAGCTCCCAACAAATCAAACAATCTCAAAATTCTAAATCAATAGCGATTCAAGAATGCACACTAACATAACCATCAAGTATGGTGCAAAGTGTTTAAACCTATGGATGGGGATTAAATCTCCCACGTATGAAATCAATGTTTTAGAACAAATCATAGTCATTTATTGAGTGTGAAGTCACCTCAATCATTGAGATCGGGATAATATCACTCTTGATAATCAAACATGCCTAGTCTCCTTACTAAGGGAGTCACAAACATTGTTATTGAATCTTACCACACAAAGTGACTTTCTTAGTCACACCCTCTTAAAATCACAAAAATATTTTTAAAAAAAAATTCAAAAATACAAAATGATTAAGAAAACACAACAAAATCAAAGGTAAAAAGATCAAACATTGTAATAAGGTATTGTGTACACATGGATGTTTCTTTCTTCCCTTCCTTTCTATTTTTCTTCAAGTATCCCTACCATTTTAATCCCTTCGGTGATGTTTTGGTTAGCTTATTGTCACGCATTTTATGACATTTATCTCTATGGTATCCGTTTGACCCTAGTCTTTTATCACCTTGGTAAATTAAAGAATGACTGACCTCTTAGAGATCCTATCACATTCACCATCTAATAAACTTGTTGCGAAGAACTTTTGGACATATTTGTTGACACTAGCCAATGTCATCATGACAATCACTTCCACCTCCTTCTATCAAGCCATCAATGGTTCTTAAACCCCTTGTCAAACAAGAGATCTAATACAAGTTTTTAGAAAGAAAAACAATCAAAATAAATCAAAAATCAAAAGCTAAAAGCTACAAAGCAAAAGCAAATTGATATATAACTCTCTCTTGGTTTATTTCCAATAATCTCTATCAGGGCTATGGACACCTGACTAGCAATAGAGAAATGTTGTGATTAGAATCAAATACATCTCTCGTCTGGGTAATGGATGCCTAGTTGCACTTTGGAGTAATGTATGGCTATCCTTTCACCATCAAATCAGAAAATCACCTATCATAATAAATCATTCCTACACATTGGCTAGGGTATCTTCACTTGTTGTCTATTAAATATTCCCTTTAAGAGGTAATAAATTCCACATGCACACACTGCGGATATCTATGAGTAGGCAAGGTTAGTATGTTACCAAGCGTCTCATTTTGGACCTTTTTCAAACTCTTACTCGAGTCCATATCTTATCTCATGATTTGTGCCTTTGGCTAATCACTTCTTCATCACAAGGATTCTAAGCTACATTCATATAATTCACATCATTCTTCTACTTTGTTCGAACATCCATGTGTATAAGATTACCTTTTTGCCATGTATTCGGGCACCTTTTTCCCCTTTCACAAAAACAATCTTCTCCTTCCTTTCTATCATGTGATTTTTGGCCAACTTACAAAGGGGGCATCCTTGCTTCTTCCTAGCACTTCATTAGTTTATGTTCATCATCATGTTGAACCTATCCATAATTTCCTTGGGTCCCGCTTCTAGATGTGAAAAGTTTACCTTTGAATACTCCCACCTAATCATTAAGGCATTTTTACATCTTCACCTTTCTCTTATGCATGTGGCCTTATGCCCTTGTACATCCCATCTATTGCTAGGGGCATCCAAGCTTCCTTGTCTTCCTATACATAGTTTCAAAAAAATTTCAAAATCACAAAACATTCAAATATGTTAGGAAAAATAAAAACATTCAAATATGTTAGAATCATTAAAAACATTCAAAAATGTTAGAAAAATCAAAACATTCAAATATGTTTAAGATAAATTCTAAAAATATAAAATCATCCTACAAAACGTCGCTCTTTGGTTCTCACCTGTCCATGTGCATGACTCGCGGATCATCTTGATCTACCTCCATCAACAAAAGTTAGGCTGCTTACTTTGTCTGTACTCTGGGGCACAACGAGTTTCCTAGTACTATTTCATAGTGCACATTACTTTTTCATCGACCAAAGTTTCCTCCATTTTCCCTTTGCATGTATCCTTTCTTGGGAGCCATCATTAACCCTTTTCATTAATTCTAGCAGGTCGGAACTAAAGCCTAATAACCAAAAACATTTCATCTTGTTTCTCTATTAGTTTAGCTTGTTTACTTTCACATATTGCATTACATTATGTATGTTGCATGGAGTTAGGCACATATTTTACTTTCTCGTATTGCATTTTGTATGTTGCATGGAGTTGGTGTTTTTAGAAATGGACATTTGTTCGTATATGGCTTTTCATGTCATACTACATATTTCCTCATTCTTTTTAATAAAGACCGATGATGAAGAACTCTAGCAATATGATGACAAATAAAGTTGTTTGAAAGGCAATGGATGGATGTTAGCTCATTCCCCTTCCTCATTCTCCTTTTTCTTCTATATGCCCTTTCTTCTTCATGTTATTCTTATTCTAATCTCTTCTTGTCTTCTTTTCGATCATCAATCTAGTTCTTCTATCACCCCATCAACAATTGAGGGGGCATCCTCCATTCTAATCATTTTTCTTCTATCCCTTCAAAATTTTCTACTTGTTTATACTTGTCTACTTTATTTAAAGTGACGTTACTTATGCCACCCCAAAGAGGGGAAAATTTAGACACCTAAAATATGCCTAAACTTAGCATTTCATCCAATCTAAGAAAATAACGAAACTTCATTAAATCCCGATACTTCGCTCCATTCTCAAATGCCCATTTAAGACATTATTTCAGTCGTATTCCTCCTCTAATCATTTTATTTGGTGAACATTTCTCGTTTCGACCATTTAGAACCTCCTTAGTTCTCTCTAGACCACTTCTATTGGCTTCATAGGCTATCTATTAGTCATAATTGGTTATCCAGCACCCCTCCCAACTCTCAATGAGTCTTTAACCACTTGCTAATCAAGTCTAACTAGACTAATCCTAGCTTAACTAAGCCTAAATCATGTTTATCCTAATCTAATCTAAAAGTACTTTTTGATATTTAGTCCCACATGCACCAAAATTCCAAATTCCCCCAAGTGGAAAACTATAAATACAAGGCCAAGCCTACCTATTCAACTCACCACTTTACAGTACAACTTTACTCACAAGTCCTCTCTCAAGCATTTTGGAAAGGCATTAGAAACCATTTGTGATAGCTTTAAGCTATAGAACATTTGGATCTTGGCCATACTCCATTGTTAAGAGCTCCCCCATCTTGCATCCATCCACTCCTAAGGAAAACAACTAATCACACAATTTGATTGCTTAGGATCTATACTAGGTTCACTTTCATTAAGATTTCATGGAGTAGAGAGTAGTATGCATGTTAGTTTTTGATGTTTTTGTCAAAGTTGTAATGCTTTCATGTTAGTTTCTCTTGTTTAGCTCTAATCCTATGGTGCATGGATGAGTTAGCAAAGCTTTGAGGTTCTTTAACCTCATTCCATAGCTTGTGCAACTTTCCATTGCATACATACATTGGAAACTCTCACATCTTCTGACCAACATGGTTGTATCCTTGAAAAAAGTTGGCCACAAATAACCAGCCCTTAGGATTTTATGTGCTCGACTCTTACAACAAAATGCTCCCGACAAACTTCTCCGTGGAAATCAACAATTATTTTGGGGGCTTCATCATCAATGATGCATCTTAAGAGCACTCCCTCTTGGTTCTTACATGCCAACCCAAAATTAGTAATGACATATTTTTGGGAAGCCAACTTAAGATCTCTTTTCTAGTTCTTATTCAAATGCTCAGGGTAGTTTAAGTGTCTAAGATAGAACATCACATCCTTGTACCACTCAAAACTCATCAATCTTTCAAAAACAGCTACCCTTTCTTCCTCAATCTCATTTACCTCAATGGTCTACAAGTTGCTCTCAGCCATGAGCTTAGCTAACCCCAAACCTCTCACCAACTTTGTGGTTTGGATGTCCATATCATACTCTTGCAATTTTTTCACCCATCTACATATTTTACTTGAGACTTCCATCTCTGATAGGATGTCTTTTACCATGGTATGGGGAACATAAGCAACAACTTTTGAACTTAAAATATAAGGCCTGAAAACCTTTGTTGCTTTAACCAAGGAAAATGCCTACTTTTCCATGATGGTGTATTTCAGTTCTAGCTCCTTGCAAAGCCTTACTGAAAAAGGAAATGAGCCTCTCATCCCCTTCATCATCCTTCTGTAGCAGGACATAAGCAATAGTGTTTTCTAAAGTGAATGAAAATAGCTAAAATGGTTTTTTGTAATCTGGGGCTGCCAAAATAGGTGCATGCTTTAATGCCTCTTTGATTCCATTTGATTGAAGCCTCCTCCCATTTGATGATCTGATCCTTCTTCAACATGGAAGTGATTGGGATAATCAACTCAACACAATTTGATATAAACCTTCTAATGAATTTTATCTTCCCGAAGAAGGACTGAATTCCTTTCTTGGTTCTTGGAATTGGGACCTTGCTGATGGCCTCCACTCTTTTTGGATCAATCATCACTCCTTCTTGTGACACAATGTGACCAAGCAATTTTGCCTTCTGCACTCCAAAATGGAATTTCTTTGGATTGAGTGAGATGCCATATTCCCTACATCTGATCAGCATCTTCTCTAAGTGTAGAAAATGGTCACTTCTCCTTCTTGAAAACATTGTTACATCATCTTGGTAAATAGCAATAAATTCATTGATGTAACCAACAAAAGCAACATCCATTGCTCTCTAGAAAAGTGGCTCCAGCATTCATCAGACCAAAGGGCATCCTAACATATACATACATTCCCCATGGAGTAGTGAAGGCTATCTTGATCCTTTCTGATTCTTTCACCATGAATTGATTATAACCAGAGAAGCCATCTAAAGTAGAAAGTAACTTAGAATCAATCACCAACTGCAGCATGTGGTCCATGTTAGGTAAAGGATAGTTTTCCTTTATTGAGGCCTTGTTTAGATTCCTGAAGTCCGAACACAACCTTCTGTCACCATTCTTGTTTCTTACTTGGTAGTAAGTTGATAACCCAAGAAGAATACCTTGTGGGTTGGATAATTCCTCCATCCCTTAGCTTCTTCAGCTCCTCTTGCATTTTGAGAGATAATAGAGGATTAATTGGCCTCTGCTTCTTCTTGAAGGGTTTTGCATTGGGCTCCAAGGGAATCTCATGCTAGAATAGGTATTCTCTATTTGCTTTGAGGTCGAGAATAGGTCCAAGCTAGGAAATCTTGGTATTTAATTAACAACTAGATGTATGAATTATTTTCATATTTGTTGAGACTTCTACCCAACCAAATCTTCCTTGCTTTCTCCTCAACATCCTCGAGGCTTCCATATGCCTATTAATAAGGTAGTTAGCATTATCAAAATATGATTCAAGAGAAACCAACCCTTCAGGAATGGTGTTGGTCTTTAGCTGGATGATGCCTTTTCCAAATAAGGTTTCCTTCCCCTCTGTTGTATAGACCATTGGCTCCCAATCAATGTTTTGATCAGCAAACTCTCCATCATTTTGCAAGAACCTTCTGACCTAAGCCTCATTATCAAAAACCTATCAATGTTTTATATTGTCAGGGAAAAGGGTCTTGTCACTACCTCCACCTCATATTCACAATAAGGGGATGTTGCAGAACTATCAAACCGAGACCCCAACACTGCAAGCTTGTCTACCAATTCATTGAACCTCCTGTCATGATGCACAATGTTGAAGGAGTCAAACATCTCAATGAAGTCCCAAACTACATGCTTGTACTATTTTAGTCACTGATTTTTTGTGGCATAGAGTTTCCTAACTTGCTCTACAAGTAACTCGAGTCTCCTTTGACAATGATGTCCCTGACACCATACTTACAAGAAATTCTTAAACCTAACAACAATGCCTCATACTTAGCAATGTTGTTAGTACACTCAAAGTTTAGCTTAAAGGAAAAAACAAACCTTTCTTGGCTTGGAGAAATTAGGACAACACCGAAACCATTTCCAAATTTAGAGCAAGCTCAATCAAATAATACATTCCAAGGAGAGCCTCGCCTGCTCAAGACACTTAGAATCTTCAATATTTTACTCTTTTCCATCAGTAAATCCCAAAACGTTGTCAAGCATCAACATCTCGTATACAATACTTCATAGGACGCATTGTTGGGATCCTTAATAAGGTGCAACACTTTCTTGTCCCCATATAACTGGATAAGGCTTCCCTCAATTGGGATGGTGGCATAAGACATGTCCATTTAGACACTACCACCAACACTTGCAACCCACTTTCTTGACAACAACATACCCCACTTGGTTGGGCAATCAACTATGACAACATCAAGTTTTAAATTTTTACCTAGGTAGGCTACAAGCTGCACCACCAAACCCTTCACACATCCCACTACTGGAACCTCTCTGGATTCCATGGTAGTGCACTTCCCATATGTTGTTGTTACCTTAATATTCAGATCATTCATGACCTCCAAAGGCATGACATTGCATGATGCCCCTGAGTCAAACATGTAGTTATGGAGCAGCCTATCCTTGATGATCAAAGTAGTGAAGAATGGATCCACATTCAGCTGAGAGTCTACCAAATATGTCCCCAAATAAACCTCAGGTGGTTCAGCTAGCTCTTTTGATGCTTGATGGTGTCTCAGACTCTTCAATGGCTAGAGGATTCTCCATAATGTTCACATTTCTTCCTAGGGTTGTCTTCTCTTCACTCAATCCCAAGTATTCAAATGCTCTCTTTTTGTGCTCAGGAATCCTAAGAAACTCAATAATTGGGACAAAGAATTTGATTGGACTTAAGACTTGGGAAATTTCATATGGGGAATTCTTGGGCAAGGCGGTATTGGAAATAAAGTCGATACATTCATTGGGTGGCACAAGATTCTTGATAGCTTGAGCATAAGGAGGGGTATGATTTTTACTTGGAACTTCGTGGGCTTTTGGCATTTTATCTTTCCTAGAGCCTCTTTAGGAATGTTCAAAGCATGGGAGCTTTTGGCTTGGCCTAAGGCCCTAACCATTTGACATCCTTATTTCTTGTGTTATATTCCTTCTCTTGAGCCATAACAACATTCATTAATAATTACTTTTCCTCCTCAGTTGGGATTCCTCCATCATACTTTTTTATCATTAAAGCCCTTAAATATTCAAAGACATTATTGGGAAATTCAAAATCTTGTACATTATATACTTCTAAAGTCCGAGAGGGAGGGAGAATATGTACTCTATGCATGCATTCCCAAAACGTGGTAGCAGCTTACGCACTTATCACCTCGTGAGGTTTCCCTTTGTTGTGAGAAAGTGGAGCATCCCATCATGTAGACATCATCTTCATTAGTTTCTTCTTCTTGATGAAATTCTTCACAAAGAGCATGGGGCATGAAACATCTATCACACCAATCTATGACTTATGTCTCTTCCACCATAGTAAATCTGGTAGCCAAAGGATCAGGTACCACTCTACTTTCTCTTCCTTCCACTTGTCCTGTGTTTGAAAAGGGACAGAGTCCGTAGTTAAAAAGTCAAGATGGGAAGTGTTGGCGAAAGGTACTATTAGTGAAAATTCATAAACCCTGAAAATGACCTTAAGATGTACTTTTCTAAGGTAATGTCATTTGGTGTGATTGCACAACATTAAGCTTTCCCAAAGTGTGGGACATTTGCAAATGGGGAAATCTCTCAAGAGAATGTTGGTTCCTCTTCCTAAACTTCCTGCCACAAGCTATTCCAAAGTGCAGATAAGATAATCTAATCCTAATATAACTTCCAATGAGACAACAAGAAAAAGAAAAATAGAAAGAACATAGCCTACACTAAAATGGTGATATAACAGAGAAGGAAAATGTTGATCATCTATCAAAACTTCCATGGAAATAAAGAGAGGTGACCAATGGAAGGATGGACAAGTGCATCATAGACCAAAGATGGATTTCACACAGAAAATGTTCCAAAATCCAAGAATAAAAGCTCCAAAACTTGCAATGAACATCCAAACCTACATAAATACCTACAATGAAGAGAGGTAAGAAGCGAACAACCAAAATATGAGAAAGGATGGAAAGATGTATCACAAAACACATTTTTTTATTGCTCCATAATTTTGCACAAAACATCATTTCATGGGTAAGAGGTAAAAAACACCATTACAGAGTAGGGGAGGAGGTTGAAACTCCATTTTTGACCGTGTGGAAGAAAAGAAAGGAGAGGCAGAGAAGAGAGATGAACAACTTTTACAAAATGAGCCAAAACTGGCTTTTATCACTCGAATAGAATGAAAGAAATGAGAAAACGTGAGCAATTTGATTTAGAACTCCAAAAACCAACAAAATCCATTTAATTGGCCTACAAAACAATGGGTTTCCATGAAAAATACCATACCTTGAAGTACATTGCTTCATGAGAAAGAAAGATGCCCATACTTCATTAATTTTGGTAGTTCGGAACCATTTCTATGTTTTTCACGTGCTAAAGACATGTTCCCATTTTTCTCCCACAAATCTCCATAAAAATCAAAATTTAACTGTTTATCTATCATGTAGAGAATTTTATCATCTTTCCAATGATACCAAAAGAGAAAAATTTGAGATCTGGTGTGAAAGATATTCCCCCTACGATATTTAAGGCAAAAATGGTGAAATTAGGGCAAATATCGGGTTCGCGGGCCAAAATTTGAACTTTTCCCCTCTTTCTTCAAATTGGGAAAATTTGACAAAAAAATTTCATGCCTCACTCCTCCGATGACATGTGGCACGTATGGTTAGTCCATAGCCTTAAAATCTCATTCTACCCATTTTTCCCACAAGGGAAAATTTTTCCAAGGTCCTTCGCTGGTGAAATCCATGCCACTAATGTGGACATGTGGCGGATTTTGATTTCTCGGAGGGGATGTGCTTCCATTTTTTCCTTCACACTTTTCACTACTTTGGCAAATTTCTCCAAATCCTCCCGATGCCCCAACTCCCGCCGCTGACTAGACACGTGGTACCTTTTGATTGCTTGGTGGGGATGCATTTCAATTTTTACCTTTGATGTATTTTGACCAAACACCAAAAACTTGAAGTCCTTCCACCTCTCACCACTCTACCTTGATACGTGGCATCATTTCATTTCTGGCGGGCTTTCAGCCGAATATTTCCCTTGAATTTTTTAGCCAAAAGGCTAAGTGCATAAAATTTTCCCATGGGTCCGCCTTGGCAAATTTTCCCTCCAAACTCTGCTAAGCCATAACTCAAAAAATACAAGGAGTTAGGAGGACTTCTTTACCTTTCTAGAAAGGGGAAGAAAAATACTATCTGATGAAACCATTTCCATGAAATTTTGAGCATCTAAAATTTAGAAAAATTTGACTGAGGCAAAAAAATGAAGCTAGTTAACCCAAAATAAGAGGGAGCTTATTTTAGTTAACAATTTGGCCACTCTCGGGGGTCATCTGCTTGCTAGATGAATGATCGGTGGCCTTTCGAAGAATCCATTAGGCATGGAGTTAATTCGATAACCAATTCTGATCCGAACTATGAAAATCTGACCTCGAGGCACTTGGAAACACACTGAAATTTGGAGTTGATCCTCACCAAAATGCCACCGAAATGAATCTGCAAGAGGAACCAAAAGAGTACTAAACAACTATGTACAAAATTGGAAATCATACACACTCCAAATGGAACGTGCAAAGTGTGCAAAAGCACTTCTTCCTGCTAAAAGCAAACCTACATACTCTAATCTAACAAAGAGTAAAGGGAGCTCAAACAAATCCTATAACTAGAAGGAGAAATAGCTTCCCTTCTTCAAAATTGCAGCCATGCAATTGATTTGGACCTGAGTATGGCTGCTTGTATGAGTGGAAAATCAACAAGAAGCTGGTCTTCTACGGAAATTAGCAAGGTGTCACCTGAAAGTAACTCAAATACCTCTTTTAGTTACTCTGCATTTAGATTAAAGAGGTGTGGCAGTTGATCCTTGGTACTTTGTAGCTGATCCTCATGCTTAGAATCAAGAATGACTGGTTGTGACTTCTCTTGTAGCTCCAATGAAGCCAAATGCTTGATTGGGTATGGTCTAATCCTTTTGATATGCCCATTTCTCTGATTTTCAATTCCAAAAATGGATTCCTCTTGTAGACCTTCTTGAATGGATGGTGTGGAAGGAATGGTGGAACTCTTTTGTTGTTTCCTTCTTCCTCTTGTGAAGAACATGGAAGATTAATATCTTCCAACCTTGATTCCAAAGAGCTACTATAAGATGCAGGTTGCTGCAATTGAAATTTCTCCTCCATGACAACAGGCTCATGTGCTTGGAAGGTGGATGATGAAGGAGAAAATAATAGAAACTCAACCGGTTCTTCTCCATCAAAATAGTCCTCCAAATCTGACAGATAAACTACCTCATTGCTGTCCTGTTGCAAATGTTCAACCTCTTCCATGGTGTTCTCTTGATCTGTAACTTTCTCACCATGGTTTCCTTCACTCTCAAACATGAAGTTTGAAAGATCAAACTCTTCTTCAACGTTGGAGCTTGAAGAGAATGAAGTAGAAGGAAGAACTGAAGGTTCTTCTATAGCTTATTTTGAGTTCAAAGCCCTTGGAACTACATTTGACTCCTCCACAGCTGGAATGTGCTCCTCTTCTTTTGGATTTGGAGTAGCTTCTCCTTCCTCTACTGCTTGAATACAATATTTCTCTTGATTGAACTCTTCCTCTAGCATGAAGTTTGTCAAATCAAACTCTTCAATCTGCTGCTCTAGAGGACAAGTTAGGGCTGCAAGATCTCTTTTAGAGCTTTCCTTTTCCATGGCTGATTGTGCAACTTGAATTAGATTAGCATTTCCTTCAAGTAGAGTGCCAACATGGACACTACATTTTGAGAAAACTGATTGTTGATCTGCTTCTTCTTTTGCTCTTCTTCTGCTGCAACAAAATCAGCCTTGGCCACCACTTGTTCTTTAAACATCACCTCCTCTGAAGGCTTAACCATCAAGGGAATTTTTGTTATTCCAAATTTAGTAGCCCAACTTTTTAGATTGTCTGTCATTTCTTTTCTTTTGGGCTCCTCTTTTTGTTGTCCTTTATTGACATTCTCGATTTATCTTCCCAACATGGATTTGGGAATGCAAGAGGAAGGGTGTGTTGTAACTTAATTGATTTTACAATTTTTTGTGGTGGTGGAGGAGGTAAAACTTATTTTTTCCTTGGAGTGGAAGGTATTTCCTTTAGATATTGTGCAGAGGATGACCGTTTGGGAGGGAAAATGACGTAAGAATTGAGATGAGGTGGAAGACTAGGGGATGGAGAAATGGAATCAACACTTGGGGCAACATGGGATGGATTTGAAATTTGGCATTCAAAATGAGATGGTGCAGCTTGAGGAGTAGAGAGAAAATTACCAGATGATGGTGTAGGATCTACCCATTGACAATGCTTCCTGGCACCAAGTTTATAAGCCTCTATCTCTACTATCCATTTGCAAGTTGGTGCAAAGATCTCAATCACGAAGTCCATTTTCTCCTAAGGACTGAAGTGTCTTGGAAAAGGACCTCCCCATGGACAGGGTTCTCTAATACCAATTTTGAAAGCCTCCATTTGAGTTGTTGCTCTTGATTGCACCATGCCAATCTCCATCGTTTGGATCTTCTCCAAGAAATCTACATTTTCTTTTTGACTTCCCTCATTGCATTTGTACCCTTGCTCTTGATATGTTTCATAACCAAACTGATTTTGGTATTACTGATATGGGTAAGCATGATGATTTTGAATTAGTTCAAAATTCTAATTTGAAGGAGTTATAAAACAAGTTAGAGGTGTAATATATTGCTGTGTAAATGCGAATTCCATTATGGAAATGAAGTCATGATTGCACAAGTTCATGGAATGGAATAAGATTGAAGAGATGGAAAGAAGAATGGATGAAAAAGAATGAAAATGAATGGAAAGAGGGTCTGCAACTTCAGAGATGGGTTTTTGACCAGATGGAGTCGCCAGATGTGTTTGAAAGTGCCTCCAAAGGCTGAAATTTTCACAGGAACACATCAACCTACAAAAATGAAGTGGAAGACCTCTAAGGTCCCACCAAGCATGCCAAAATTGTTAGTGCAAATTCACAACACCCCCAAAATGACCTTCAGATCTGATTTGATAAGGAAACATCATTTTGTGTGATTTCACATCATTGAGCTTTCCCAAGTGTGGGAACTTTACAAATAGGGAAATCTCTCTAGAGAAGGCTGGTTTCTCTTTCTAAACTACTTGCCATAAGCTATTCCAGTGTAGGAAAGATAATCTAATCCTAATATAAATTACAAGGAGATAGCAAGGGAAAGAAAACTAGAAAAAATAGAGCCTACACTAAAAAAACGATACACTAGAGAAGGAAAATGCTAATCATCTATCAAAACTACCACGAAACAAAAGAGAGGTGAGCAATGGAAGGATGGAAAAGTGCATTACACACCAAAGATGGATTTCACATAGAAAATGTTCCAAAACTCCATGAAAAAAATCTCCAAAACTTGCAATGAACATCCAAACATGCACAAATACGTAAAATGAAGAGAGTCAAGAAGAGAACAACCAAAAATGGTTAAGAATGAATAGATGCATCACAAACACATTTTTTTATTACTCCGTAAGTTTGCACAAAACATCATTTCACAGAGCAAGAGGTAAAAAATTCCATTAAAGAGAAAGGGAGGAGGTTCAAACTCTTGTTTCAACCCAGGGAAGAAAGGAAGGGAGACTCGAGAAGAGATATGAACAACATTTACAAAATGAGCCAAAGCGGCTTTTATTTCTTGAATGCAATGAAAGAAACGAGAAAATGGAAGAAATTTGATTTAGAACTCCAACCACCAACAAGATCCATTTAATTGGATTGAAAATGATGGGTTTCCATGAAAAATCCCATACCTCGATGTACATTGCTTTGCAGAGCATGAAAGAGGCCCATACTTCATTAATTTTGGTGGTTGGGAACTATTTCGTGTTTTTACATACCGTAGACGTTTTCCAATTTTTCTCCTACAAATCTCCATCAAAAATAAAAATTGAACCATCTATCATGTAGATAATTTTACTAACTTTCTAATGATACCAAAATCGTGAATATCGGGGTCCGTGCAAAATATATGCCCCTCTGAAGATTTATGGCAAAAATGGTGAAATTAGGGCAAAATCAGGTTTGCAGGAAAAATTTGAAGTTTTTCCCTCTTCTTTCAAATTGGGAATTATTCCCTAAATTCTTCGTGCCCCACTCCTCTGATGACACGTGGCACCCTCTGGTAAGTCCACAGCCTCAAAATCTCATTCTGCCCATTTTCCCCACATGGGCAAATTTGTCTAAGGTCCTCCACCGGTGAAATCCCCGCCGTTGATGTGGACATGTGGCGGATTTTTATTGCTCATGGGTATGTGCTTTGATTTTTGCCTTTGCAATTTTCATCGCTTTGGAAAATTTCTCCAAATCCTCTCGACCCCGACTCTCATCTTGACTGGACACGTGGTGCCTTTTGATTGCTTGCAAGCGGGGACGCATTTCCATAGGATGCATTTTGACAAAATGCCAAAATACTTAAAGTCCTTCCACCTCTCACCACTCCACCTTGACACGTGGCATCATTTCATTTCCTTGTAGAATTTCAGGCTAAATATTTCCCTTTGATTTTTTTAGCCAAAAGGCTAAGTGCCAAAAGTTTTCCCACAGATCCGCCTTGGCAAATTTTCCCTCCAAAATCCACTGAGCCATAACTAAAAAAATACAAGGAGTTAGGAGGACTTCTTTAACTTTCTGGAAAGGAGAAGAAAAATCCTATATGATGAAGTCATTTCTAGAATCTTTTGAGCACCTAAAATTTAGAAAAAATTGACTGAGGCATAAAAAGGAAGCTAGTTAACCCAAAATAAGAGGGAGCTTATTTTAGTTAACAATTTGGACACTCTCATGGGTCATTTGCTTGCTAGATGAATGATCAGTGGCCTTTTGAAGCATCCATTAGGCTTGGATTCAAGCTTGATAACCAATTTTGATCCAAAATATGAAAATCTGATCTCTAAGCCACTTGGAAACCCATTGAAACTTGGAGTTGAACCTCACCAAAATGCCACTGAAATGAACTGTGCAAGAGCAACCAAAAGAGCACCAAACAACTATGTACAAAATTAGAAATCATACATGTTCCAAATGGAATATGCAGAGTGTGTAAAATCACTTCTTATACTAAAAGAAAACCTACCTACTCTACTCTAACCAAGAGCAAAGGAAACTCAAACAAAGCCTACAACTGAAAGGGAGAAATAACTTCCCTTCTTCAAAATTGGCAGCCATGCAATCGATTTGGAGCTGAGTATGGCTACTTGTATGAGTGGAAAATCAACAAGAAGCTAGTATTCTACCAAAATTAGAAATGTTTTAGCTGAAAGAAAAGCAAATAACTCTTTTAGTTGCTCGAATTTGGATTGAAGAGGTATGGAAGCTGATCCTTGGTACTTTGTAGCTCATCCTCATGCTTAGAAGCAAGTAGGACTGGTTGTGACTTCTCCTTTGGCTCCAATGAAGCCAAATACTTGATTGGGCATGGTCTTATCCTTTTGATATGCCCATTGCTCGATTTTTAACTCCAAAATGGAGTCCTCTTATAGACCTTCTTGAATGGATGGTGTGGAAGGAATGGTGGATCTCTTCTGTTGTTTCCCTTCTTCCTCTTGTGAAGAACACGAAAGCTTAATATCTTCCAAACTTGATTCCAAAGATCTACTATAAGATGCAGGCTGCTGTAATTGAAATTTATCCTCCATGAATACATGCTCATGTGCTTGGAAGGTGAATGATCAAGGAGAAAACAATAGAAACTCAACTAGTTCTTCTCCATCAAAAAAGTCCTCCAAATATGTCAAATAAACTACCTCATTATTGTCCCTTAAAAAAATTTCAACCTCTTCCATGGTGTTCTCTTTATCTGCAACTTGCTCACCATGGTTTCCTTCACTCTCAAACATGAAGTTTGAAAGATCAAACTCTTCTTCAATGTTGGAGCTTGAAGAGAATGAAGTAAAGGAAGAACTCAAGGTTCTTCTATAACCTATTTTTATTTCAAAGCCCTTGGCACTACATTTTCCTCCTCCATAGCTGGAATGTGCTCCTCTTCTTTTGGATTTGGAGCATTCTCCTTCCTCTACCGCTTGAAGAAAATATTGCTTTTGATTAAACTCTTCCTCTAGCATCAATTTTTTCAAATCAAACTCTTCAACTGTTGCTCTGCAGACGACAAGTTGGAGCTGCAATATCTCTTTTAGAGCTTTCCTCTTCCATGGCTTAATGTGCAACTTGAATTGTATCGCATTTTCTTCAAGTAGAGTGCCAACGTGGACACTACATTTTGAGAAAATTGATTGTTTATCTGCTTCTTATTTTTGCTCTTCTTCTGCTGCAACAAAATCAGCCTTGGCCACCACTTCTTCTTAAACCTTCACCTCCTCTCAAGGCTTATCCATCAAGGGAATATTTGCTATCCCAAATCTTCGATGTCTATCATTTCTTCTCGTCATTGTTGGCTCCTCTTTTTGCTGTCCTTGATTGTAATTCTAATTTTTATCTTCCCAACATGGATTTCGAATGCAAGAGGAAGGGTGGGTTGTAACTCAATTGATTTTGAAATTTTTTTGTGGGGTGGAGGAGGTGAAACTTCAAGGAGTGGAAGGTATTTCTTTTAGATCTTGTTGAGAGGATGACTATTTGGGAGGGAAAATGAAAGAAGAATTGAGATGAGGTGGAAGACTAGGGGATGGAGAAATGGAATCAACACTTGGGGCAGCATGGGCTGGATTTGGAATTTGGCATTCAAAATGAGATGGTGCTATTAGAGGAGTAGAGAGAAAATTACCAAATGATGGTGTAGGATCTACCCATTGACAAGGCTTCCTGACACCAAGTTTATAAGTCTCTATCTCTACTATCCATTGTGCAAGTTGGGGTAGTATCTCAATCATGAAGTCCAACTTCTCTTAAGGGCTGAAGTGTCTTGGAAAAGGGCCTCCCCATGGATAGGATGCTCAAACCAATTCAAAGCCTCTATTTGATCTCTGCTTTCTCTTGATTGCACCATGTCAATCTCCATCTTTTGGATCTTCTCTAAGAAATCAACATTTTCTTCTTGACTGCCCTCATTGCATGCGTACCCTTTCTCTTGATATGTTTCATAACCAAACTGATTTTGGTATTGCTCATATGGGTAAGCATGATGATTTTGAATTTGTTCAAAATGCTGATTTGAAGGAGTTGTAAAACATGTTGGAGGTGGAATATACTACTGTTGTAAATGTGAATTCCATGATGGAAATGAATTCATGATTGCACAACTTCATGGAATGGAATAAGATGGAAGAGATGCAATGAAGAAAGGATGAAAAATTAATGAAAACAAATGGAAAGAGGGTCTCAGAACTTTAGAGATGGGTTGTTTACCGGATGGAGTCTCCGGATGTGTTTGAAAGTGCCTCCAAAGGCTGAAATTTTCATAGGAACACATCAACCTACAAAAATGAAGTGGAAGACCTCTAAAGTCCCACTGATCATGCCAAAACTATTAGTGCAAATTCAGAGTGACCCCAAAATGACCTTCGGATCTGCTTTTCTAAGGTAATCTCATTTTGTGTGATTACACAACATTGAGCTTTCCCAAAGTGTGGGACCTTTGTGAATGGGGAAAGCTCTCAAGAGAAGGTTGGTTCCTATTCCTAAACTACCTTCCATAAGCTATTCCACTGTAGGCAAGCTAATCTAATCCTAATATAACTTTCAAGGAGACAGGAGAGAAAAATTGAAAAAATAGAGCATACACTCGAAATGGTGATACACCGAAAAGGAAAATGCCGATCATCTATAAAAACTACCATGGAAACAAAGAGAGGTGAGCAATGGAAGGATGGACAAGTGCATCACAGACCAAAGATGGATTTCACACAAAAATGTTCCAAAAATCCATGAACACAAGATCCAAAACTTGCAATGAACATCCAAACATGCACAAATACCTGCAATGAAGAGAGGCAAGAATAGAACAACAAAAAAATGAGCAAGGATGGACAGGATGCATCACAAAACACATTTTTATTGCTCCAAGTTTTCACAAAACATCATTTCATGGGTAAGATGAAAAAATGCCATTGCAAAGTAGGGGAGGAGATTCAAACTCCATTTTTGACGCTTGGGAAGAAAAGAAGGGAGAGGTAGAAATGAGAGATGAACAACTTTTACAAAATGAGCCAAAACTGACTTTTATCACTTGAATATAATGAAAGAAATGAGAAAACGTAGAAAATTTGATTTAGAACTCCAACAATTGACAAGATCCATTTAATTGGCCTGAAAAATGATGGGTTTCCATGAAAAATCCCATACCTCGAAGTACATTTCTGCACAGAGGAAGAAAGAGGCCCACACTTCATTAATTTTGGTGGTTAGGAACCAGTTCTACATTTTTTACATGCCAAAGATGTTTTCCCATTTTTCTCCCACAAATCTCTATCAAAAATCAAAATTGAACCATGTATCATGTAGATAATTTTACCAACTTTCCAATTATACCAAGATCATGAAAATTGGAGCTCAAGTGCGAAAGATATGCCCCTCTTAAGATTTAGGGTAAAAATGGTGAAATTAGGGAAAAAATCAGGTTTGTAGGCCAAAATTTGAACTTTCTCCTCTATTTTCAAATTGGGAAAATTTCCCAAAGATTCTCCACGCTCTACTCATTCGATGACATTTGGCGCCCTCGGTTAGTTCGTGGCCTCAAAATCTCATTCTGCCCATTTTGCCCGCAAGGGAAAATTTTTCCAAGGTCCTCCACCGGTGAAATCCCCATCGTTGATGTGGACATGTGGCAGATTTTGAAAGGGGAAGAAAAATCCTATCTAATGAAGCCATTTCTAGAAACTTTTGAGTGCCTAAATGTGTAAAAATTTGGTCAAGCACAAAAGGAAGCTAGTTAACCCAAAATAAGAGGGAGCTTATTTTACTTAATAGGTGAAACATGCCTCAACCACACAAATTCAAGAGGGGCGGCCTAGGGCTGACTCGATAAGCACCAAGTCTCCACATGTGCGAGTCGGACATATGGCCACGCCAAACAAAAAGGACTTAGCCAAAACATAAAGAAACCAAAAAAAGCCATAGACGACGCCACATGTCAGAAATAAGAGATAAAATATGTAGAATAATCCCTTACGAATCACAACAAGAGAAACTAATATGTAAAAATATTACGAGATCTCAAATAAAAGTGTAAAATAAATAACTCAACATAGAGAGACAATATTTAACGTGGTTCACTTCCTAATTTGGGCTACGTCCACCAAGAATCACTTGCTCGATTTTATTACAAGCCTCCACTCACAATACAATACCCGCATCCGTTTGCAGCTATGCTCAAAAACTCTACAGAATTCACACTCGAAATCAAAACACCTCTACAATACATTTGCATTTATTTCTATCATATGCATAAGACCATATAAATAGACAACTGCTTAAGTAGTTTTACAAAACTGTGGGTATCAAACAATGGGGAAAAACAAAACCATCCCATAAACCTATGGGTAGCTGAAGAGGTGGTTTTACAAAACAATGGGTACCAAAAAACCATGGGCCCAAAAATAGCCCATAATGGTTACCCACTACCTATGGGTTAATAAACCACCCATGAAAATTTGCTTCGAGGATTCTCCCCGAACCCCTTCGATCGGGGCTTCAACCCCAAACTCCTTGACCCACTCACCGGTGAGCGGGACCGCCGTAAAAATACCCGAGTGTAACACATAGAAGGTGTACCACACTCTAACATGAAAATAGGCTCCACAAACATAACAATCTCCCACTTGGAGAATAATTTCCACTGAACAAGCTTCTCAACCCTTCACTCAAGTCATCTCGAAGGCCAACCAAAGCTGAACATAGCTTTAGTTTGTCCCTTATTACCACCTTGGTCATCATGTCTCATAGGATTCTGACTGGTATGAATCTTCTCCAACTTCAACTTATCTTCCTCCAAAGCTGTCCTGATGAAGTGATATCTCAACTCTATATGCTTCGTTCTAGAGTGGAAAGTAGAGTTCTTAGCTAGGTGTATAGCACTCTGACTATCACTATCCATCTTACATTCCTCCTGCTTATGCCCCAACTCCTCAAGCAATTGTTGTAACCAAATCATCTCTTTTCTTGCCTCTGTGGTAGCAACATAATCAGCCTCTGTGGTTGACAAATCCACTATCTTCTGTAGTCGTGAAATCCAGCTCACTGTTGTCCCACCTACGGTGTAAATATAACCTGTCATGCTCCTCCTCCTCTGCCGTGCACATCTCTAGCCATGTCTCGAATCTACATAACCATGTAAAGTGGTGTTTGATCCATCAGTAGCACAAAACTGTCCCCATGGTCCTCTCAAATCAAGGATCCACTTTATTGCTTGCAATGCTCTTTACTGGATCACTCATAAATCGCTCACAGCTCCCACTACATGAGCAATATCGGGCCTAGTGTACACCATAGCATACATCAAACTACCAACCGATTTAGCATCCTGCATATTAAACCTATCCAATACCTTCTTAATGTACTCTTCCCGAGATAAAGTCAGCTTCCGATCCTTCTTATCCCAAGTTTTCCTCATACCAAGGATTTGTTTGCTACCCCCAAATCCTTCATATCAAAGGATTCACTTAGTCAAGCTTCTTGAGTACTTTTATTTCTGCATGTTTTTACCTCGCAACCAACATGTCATCAACATACAAACACAGGATAATATAACTTCCATCCTCAAATTTCTTTATATACACGCAATGGTCAAAATGACATCTAATATAACCTTGCTCCATCATGAAGCTATCAAAATTCTTATACCATTGACGTGGAGCTTGTTTGTGCCATACAAGCTCTTCCTCACTTTGCACACCATCTCCTCTTTACCTTTGAATTCATATCCTTCTCGGATGCCGCATATAGCTCCTCCTCCAAATCACCATGGAGAAATGCGGTCTTTACATCTAACTGTTCTAAGTGCAAGTCTTGTCTTTGCCACTATTCTAAGAACAGATTCGATAGAAGTCATTTTTACTATAGGAGAAAAAATCTCATCAAAATATATACCTTGTTTCTGTGCAAACCCCTTAACCACCAACCGGGCCTTATATCTTTTCTTTCCTCCTTCATATTTAACTCTGTACACCCACTTGTTCTCGCAATGATCTTTTGAATTTCGGTAGCTTCACCAAATCCCAAGTCTGGTTCTACATGAGAGAATTATGCCCTCATCCATGGCTTGCTCCCACTTCTTACTGGCATCTACCTACATTGCTTCATCAAATCTCTCTGGCTCTCCATTATCCGTGAGTAATAAATAATAAAGAGAAGGATAAAAATGTTTAGGTTCTTTTCTTACCCTAAAAGACCTCCTCACTGTAGGAGTTTGGGGTTCTTGTTGAGTAGGTTCTTGAACTGATTCATGGGTCACTTTCCCATCTAGAAGATCCTCTACCACTGCATATTCTTTCTTGGATTCTTCCTTGTTTTCCTGCAACTGTTGCTTATACATGACTTTCTCATTAAAGACCACATCCCTAGACCAAATTATTTTCTTGTCTTTAATACTCCAACATTTAAATCCAAATTCATCACCACCATAACTAATAAAAGTATATTTTTCTGATTTAGCCTCTAGCTTGGTCCTATCATCCTTGTCTATATGAACAAACACCTCACATCCAAAGACTCTAAGAAATGAATAATCAACTTTCTTACCATACCAAGCCTCCTCAGGTATGCCTCCATCCAAGGCACTTGAGGGTCCTCTGTTTATCAAGTACACAGCTGTGCTCACCACTTCTGTCCAAAAAGAAAGAGGCAGTCCTGCTTGTAACCTCATGCTCCTAACATGTTCCATTATTGTTTTGTTCATCCTTTCTGACACCGCATTTTGTTGCGGGGTTCTTAGAACCGTCTTTTTCCTATGGATTCCATTCTTAGAACAATAATCATTAAATTCATTACTGCAATACTCCCCTCCATTATCTGACCTGAGACATTTTAACTTAAGGCATGTTTCATTCTCTACCAAGGCTTTCCATTTAACAAAAGTATCAAATACATCAGATTTATTTCTAATACAATAAACCCAAACTTTCCTTTTACATCACAATGAAAGTAACATAATAAATTGAACCCCCAAGAGATGATACCCGAGACAGCCCCCACACATCGAGAATGTACCAACTCTAACTTACTCTCTTTCTTTGTAGGTCCAACCTTGAGAAACCTTAGTTGCTTCGTTTCCCATATATGCGCTTCTCACGAAATTCAAACCTGTTTCGTATATCCACGTAAATTCTTCTTTATGATGTCCATACCCTTATGGCTCATATGGTGAGCCTATAGTGCCATAATGTTGTATCTCCATCTGAAGCCACAAGATTACAATCATTAGTACTATCAAGGTGGTTAAATACAAGGTTCCAACCTTCTTACCTCTTGCCACTACAAGAGCACCCTTGGTCACCTTCCAAGAGTCAACTCAAATATCACAAGATAACCATCACTTCTCAATTGTCCCGCTGATATCAAATTTCTCCTTAATGTAGGCACATGTCTGACATCCTTTAATAGCCATGTATTCCCATTATGCATCTTAACCCGAACATAACCTTTTCCAACTATACTACAAGGCTCATCATCACCAAGAAAAACATGCCCAAAATCCCCTTGAACATAATCAACAAAATAATTCCTATGTGGAGTAGCATGAAAAGAAGCCCCTAAATCTAAAACCCAAGATTCAATAATATTATGTAAAGAAAGAATCAAAGCATCCTGGCATACATTACCCGATGCCACATTTACCTCCTTGTTTTCTTCATGTTGTTTCTTCTTGTCCCAAAGCTCCCAACAGTCCTTCTTTGCATGCCCAAACTTTCCACAGTTCCAACATACAATCTTGCTCTTGGATTTTGACCTTGCCCGATCTTTCAATTTTCCATGGTTTCCTCTATTCTTTTGTCTCCCTCTAGTTTCCACTATCAAAGCATTCCCTGAAGTAGAATATTCCATGAAGATTTTTCTTCACATTTCCTCACTTAGAATCACCCCTACAACATCCTCAAACTTCAACTTCGAGTTAGCTGGAACAGAGTTTCCTACCGCCATTACCAAGCTATTCCAACTTTCAGGTAAAGAGCACAAAAATAATAAATCCGTAACTTCTTCATCAAATTCTATTGTAACCTAAGCTAGCATATTCACAATGTATTGAAATCATTTAAATGATCTCACTCTTGAACTATTCTCGACATCTTCATACTAAACAACTTTTTCATTAAAAATATCTTGTTAGAGGTAGAGGGTTTTTCATATAATTTCCTAATGCATCCATTAGATTTTTGTAGTTTTTTCCTTTGAAACATTAAATAATACCGAAGATGCAAGACATAGCCAGATTGTTCCAAGTGCCTTCCGATCCAATAAATCCCATTCCACATCTGTCATACTCGAGGGTTTGTTCACCTTCTCAGACAATGGAGTATAAAGATCCTTCTAATAAAGGTAATCTTCCATTTGCGTCTTCCAAAGATCAAGTTCTACCCATTGAATTTATCAACCCTAGATCTTCCATCATCTGCCATAGCTCCCACTCAAGATAAAAATTTCCGTGCAATTCAACACTTGGAGACCAAACTAGGCTCGATACCAATTATTAGGAAATAAGAGATAAAATATGCGGAATAATCCCTTACGAGAATCACAACAAGAGAAACTAATATGTAAAAATATTACTGATCTCAAATAAAAGTGCAAAATAAATAACACAACACAGAGAGACAAGATTTAATGTGGTTCACCCAATTTAGGCTACGTCCACCAAGAATCACTTGCTCGATTTTATTACAAGCCTCTTCTCTCTCAATAAAATACCTGCAGATCCGTTTGGAGCTATGCTCAACAAACTCTGCTGAATTCACACCCGAATTCAAAACACCTCTGCAATACATTTGCATGTATTTCTATCATATGCGTAAGACCATATAAATACACAAATACTTAAGAAATTTTACAAAACAGGTGGGTATCAAACAATCGGAAAAAACAAATCCGTCCCATAAACCTATGGGTAGCCGAAGAGGTGGTTTTACAAAACAATGCGTACTAAAAACCATGGGCCCAAAAAAAGCCCATAATGGCTACCCACTACCCATGGGTTAATAAACCACCCATGAAAATTTGCTTCGAGGGCTTTTCCCTGAACCCCCTTCGATTGGGGGCTTCAACCCCACGAACTCCCCGACTTGCTCACTACGAGCGGGACCGCCATAAAAATACCCGAGTGTAACACATGGAAGGTGTACCACACTCTAACATGAAAATAGGATCCACAATTATAACACCACATGTCTCTTCGTTGCAACTTCAAAAATAGAATCCAAAAGCGGTCCCCAAACTAGCGCCACTCTACACGTGGCCATGTTCCAAGTCAAGGTGGGAAGGCAGGTCGTCGGAGGCAATTCAAACTTTTTGGCTTAAAAGGCGTAAAGTATAAAAATGAGCCGCACCTCTACTGATGCCTAAGGAGCCACGTGTCAATCCTAAATTACATGCATGTTGGCGGGCCTGGGAAGGACTTTTCACCCAAATGGAAAATGTAGACCGGCGGGCCCGAAGATGATTTTTGACAAAAATGAATTATGGGGCTACGGGACAATTTTGTATTTTGTATCTTTTTGGTGCCAAAAGACACAAAGTGAATTTCGGGCCCACGGACCCATTCTGCTAACTGGTTTTCACCATTTTTGTATAGACTCGACTCAAACATTCAAATGGACATATCTTTTGATCTAGTTCCCAAAATCCAACAAATTTAGCACCATTGGAAAGGTCTCAACCTCGTCTACACCATGGAAAATTGAAACTTTAATTTTGATTGGGTTAGGTCGGTGAGAATTGGGAAAATGTCTTCATGCCATTAATATGTTATCCAATTGCTCCAACAACTAGATCAAACTTAATTTGATCCGTCGTTCTTCCTTCTTTAACATGGCGAATAGACATAGAGCGGTGGACTTGATAGATTGTGAGCAGATTTGCAGGGGCATTGATGGCCAGTGGTTGAGCACCAAATACATTTTCTCACCTCTTTTCTTCCTCTCTCTTTGCTGCATCTATAAAAGAAGAAGCTTAACTCCTTGTAAAGGGTTAGACATTTATGTTTTTCACCCTCCCATCTCCTTTGGTCTACAGATGAGTTCATGGAGTCCAAACCTCTCATTCAAGTTGTAATACAAAGTTCTACCTCTTGCTCTTTTGTAATGTATTGTATCAACTCTAGAGTAATAATATATGTTTGTGGATGATTCTCAACACTCTCATGTGTTCATTGTTGTCTTCTAATCTCTCATTAAAGTTTGGTTATCTGATGCATGGTAGTTGTATTGCATTTATATGGTCTATGTTAAATTGCAAAATGGGTGTTTAACATTCCTTTGGTGCATCACCTTTTTAGGTTAGGTTTATTTTATCGCATCCTCTAAAATTTGTTTGTGTGCATCTAAAACTGAGGAATAAGAACCTTCCTTCATCCGGAGATCTCTCTCAATTTCAAAGTCCCACACTTTGAGAGATGCTCCATGTTATGGTATCACACTGAGAATCTCAACCCAATAGGTTGCGAGAAATTGAGGGGTGTTATGTTTTTGCACTAATAATACCTACTTTAGAGAACTCAGAACTACAACATTTGACAAAATTCTCTCCTTTCTTAATTATATTTTTGTTTCCTATAATCATTGCAATTCCCGCCACATTTCTTTCGGAATTTAGTCTAAATAGTTCATTTAAAGGGAGGCTAAGACATAATAAGGAAAATACGGGCTAAATATGTACCCTTATTGGGTGACAACATGATGCATGGATACATTGTAACATAGATTTTTTTCCTACTAATGAAGCATTATTTGTATTCAAAATTGTATTTATTCCAAAATATAAAATATAAGGATACTTTGTCAACAACATATCTCATGTGATATATTTCTTAGCCCAAGGAAAATCATCATCGAACAACCCCTTAAAAATTTATTGTATCCCATTCCTAGGATAACTTTGTTTTGAATCACTATGCATGCTCCCACCTTCCTATTTGGATGCTTGGATCATTATGATGAAAGGAAAGTAATAGCCATAAAATAATCATCCCATATTTTACATCAATGACTACCCAAACATTTATAACTACATCATCTTATGTAATTCCTTATCTTTTATGCTTTGATTGATGTGAATACCCTATTCAACTGGTGGTATTTGGCACAGATGGAGAAACATAGGAAAACGAGCACGTAGGGGAGAGTGCAAGAGAAAATATTGTAGAGACATAAGTGAAATAATAGGAAAGGGAAATCTCAATGTCACACTCAATACCACCTTTTAGTACCCAAATTTGTTCTCCTTTTAAATCCAAACAACAAAACCGATTCAACATGGAGCTTAGAGGCAGCGGATCATAAATATATGTCATTTTATAGCAAGGAGAAATCTAGTTGTCCCTTTATTACTTGGATTTGTGGAGAGATGGATAACACCTCAAAAGGATGTGATCTTATCCTCACTATTTTAGGTTGTGCCTTTCAACCCATGTAAGAGAACCTTTTCTATAACCTCTATTATGTGAAAGTAGATACATGTACCTTTCTTTTGCATATATTTTGTAAAGGATACCTTGGGAAAATATGATCAACACGGTAGATCCGAATCTCACAAGTTGTCACTTCCAGATCATGGAGATATCTTCACAACAAGGAAAATGTTACTAAAGACATTTGAGACCCTGATCTGTTCTGCATACTTTAGTAAAAGGATTTCTATTTTGGGTTGGTATACATAGTAAAGACATAGGTAATATGGGTAGGATTAGTTGTTTTAAATAGATTTTTTTGTGGGAGGGGAGATAGGATGAACTTGACTCACCAGATCCTTGAGAGCTTATGAAATGGAAAGATTCAATCAACAAAATGCAACAAAAAGTTAATCTATTTCCTCAACTAGAATATGTGCTTCAATGGACGCCCAAATTAGCACTCTTTCACACAACCTGTGGGATTATCTCACAAAGGATCGAGTTATAGGACCCAATAAAGCAAAAACATTTAAACTAAGTCACACCCGAGGTACACCTGAGAGGCTTACGAGATAATGTCTATCAAAAATGAAAGAAAAGTGATTTTAAACTGTTTATCCCATTCCCAGATAAAGGATCTTCTCGAGAAATAATATTGTAGATGACACTAATCTATCACAAGGATTTGAGACTGTGTGATTGGACTATATCTTGGTACAAGATTGCAATAAAACAAGAAAAACTACTTACATGCATTCGAAATGAAATAAATACTCTTTACTCAAGATTGACACAAAATAACTCAAAGTTTGATCAAATTTATCAGCAAGGGAAAGTTTTCAGAAAAATCTCAAAGCTTTTCAATGGCTATACACTTGCAACCACCTTGACACAATCAAATTTGACACAAAGAGAGATATAAAGGCTTCTCTAGATGACTTCTCAAAATGGATGGGCTCTGTCAATCTTTTTCTGTTGGAGAAAATCAGTTTTGATCTTTCCAAAAACTCCCAACCATTTACAAAAAAATTCATGCCATTTATAACATTTCCTATAGAGCCCGTTCCTCCAAAAAGACAAATACTTTAAATGCACCATTGCTCGCCATGATTCTTTCATAATTTGTAGAATAAAATCTACAAAAGTCTCTAGGTGCTCGAGGGAAAATTTCTTCGATTTCTTTCCACATTAAACTCCTTTCCTGGGAAAAACATGCCTCCATCCATTCATCATCCACTTCTGCCCAATATGAATCAAATTTGGTCCCTTGCATGCTTAGGAGAAGAAAAATGGAAAACTAGATCAGGCTCGAGAGTCAAACTTCTTTAATGTCGAAAAACATCACTAGATCTCTCCCACCAAACTTCTAGATATCAAAATTAACTCGCTCCTTCATTTGGCGTGTAGAAAATAACAATAAATTACAAAGACTCGCACTCCCAATAGTTTTATAGAAAAAATGGATGAAAAATCAGATTTAGATACTCAAGCCATTGATCTTTGATTTTGAATGTGGGCCGTCCACGTGGAAGATGCAAAAATAGGCTCGGGGATTCCTTTGACCTTTTCTGACCCTTTTGAAAAAATGGAAAAATTTCCCATTTTGCCCCGCACCTCCACTTCTAAAAATGGGCCTTACACGTGTCCTGAGGTGGGCCCCAAAAGAAACGTAGAGAAATTCTACCATTTGACTCTCTTTTGGAAAAAGGAAAATTTTCCAAATTTTCCCCACAACTCAACCCTTGAGAAACACTTTTGACACATGTCCCAATGTGGGTCCTAGTGGAACTGTACTTCCCCTTTTCCTTTTAACTTTTTTTCTCTAAAGGAAAATTTTCCAATTTTCTTCCGCGGGTCCGCACCTCTGCCATTGACCAGGGTAGAACATTGACTATTTCCCACTGGGCTGATAGGCCATTTTTGATATTTTAACCTTTATGAAGAAAAGAGGTGAAAAGTTTGAATTGCCTCCGATGGTCCGTCTCCCCATCCCCTATGAATTTTCAAATTGCCACGTGTCACAATGGCACATCTCGAGGCGGCCCCAAAAATTTGATACCTTGAACAAGCGCGGGCTTGCCACATGTCCTGCTCCCGGAGAGGTCTATTTGAATGCTTTAAGTTCAGTGGAAGGTGCCACGTGTCATGCTCCAAGGTAGTCTCCTTTTGGTTATTGAAAAGTCTTAGTAAAATTTGAAGTAAAAGAGGCCTCCACGTGTTAACCTGGCGCTTCTTTAGAATGAAACTCAAGTGCCAGTCCCTGAACATGCGCAGTTCCCCCACATGTCTCCATTATGAAACTTCAAGATGGAACCCAAAGCAGAGACCCTAAATGAGCGTGAGCTCGCCATGTGTCCTATTCCACCAAACTACTCCAACTGCATAAATTTTTTTCTAAGTATGGGAAACCTAGTGGAAGCCTCCATGTGTCTCTTTCCTGCCAACCCTCCACGTGTCCTCCCAGTTCTAATTCAAAGCCAAAAAAAAAATTGATTCTCAAACGAGCATCATTCCTCCATGTGGACACATTTTAAAGTATTAAATTGATACACGTCCAACCAAGAGGTGCCATGTTTCCCTGTCAACTGAATGATGCAAATTTTACTAGGAGGAATTCCCATCAAACCATAAAACACAAAGAAACATCCTTTTGAGCAAGAAAATGAGGTTTTCTTCAAGGACAGATAATTTAGACTATTGCAAGGCTCAAACATGACCCTTAGGGACATATAAACTCATTTCTCCTTGATTATTTAGGGAAAAATGGCAAGAACAACAAATTCTGATCATGCGGAGAATGGAGAAAACAAGAAAATGTGAGTTTTGAAGGGACAGAGCATGGGAGACCCAAAATACAGAGCTTTTTCGAGGAACAAAGGAACCATGAGAAAAATACAGACCCACACATGATCCTCAACCCAGGAGCAGACTAAAAATGGCAATAAGACCGACCAAGCACCATACGGGAAGGAGAAAATGAAAGAGGTCGTGAATGAATAAATTTCCAAAGCACGAGATGGCGTGAGACCATTTTGAGCACCAACATTGACTCGACTTGGGATGGGCACTCCTTGCGAGTGCCACAAGAAAATAGTAGACCAAGTGCCAAAATATCCATTGGGTGATAGAGTTAGCTCACAGAGCATAGAAATGAATCCATCTCCAAAAACAAACAAAGAAGCCAAAAAAATAGGTCACCGAGGACCAGAACAAACCAAAACACAAAACAGGAAACAAACAACTGACTATACACTATACAAGAGGTGTTTACCTTGATTCAGAGGAATCAATCCAAGAAATGCTTTAGATGCCTACCATTAACAGGCAGCTCGAGCAATTCACCATCTAAATCCTTCAAGAAGAAGGTGTGTTCACCAATTCTGATGTCAATGGAGTAAGGGCCCATCCACAATGAATCAAACTTGCCATGCTTTCCCTTATCCTCATGCCTACTATCCCATAATAGCACAAGATCTCTAATATTGAAGGCTCTAGGAGTGACCTTCTTGTCAAACAATTTCTTTAGATTTTCTTTGAACCTTATATGCCTTTGGTGAGATGCCCTCCTCTCTTCATCAAGCTCAATAATCTGGTTGATGCGAGCATCATGAGGACTCACTTCTTGATCTTCCAGTTGTTGAATGAACTGATATGAGTATAATTACATATGTAGGGGCAGCAGGGCTGAGTCCCATATACCAACTCAAATGGACTCTTTCTAGTGGCTCTTTTGACAGTGATCCTATCAGCCCAGATAACAAACTTTATTGTTCACCCCATTTTCTCTTGTTCAACTCCAAGGTTCTTCTGATAATCTTTAGCAAATTCTTATTGCTAGACTCACTTGTCCATTTCCTTAGGGATTATAATTAGAGGCATATGCCAAATTTATCCCATATCCTTTACACATTACCACTAGAGGTCTAGCCTGAAACTCATGGCATTATCAGCTATGATTTTGACTGGTACTCCAAACCTCGTAAATAATATTGTTTAGCACAAAATCCATGACAACTTGGTGTGTATCCTTCTTGGTGGGGATTTCTTCCACCCACTTGGTAAAGTAATTAGTGGCTACAAGAATCCACTTATGGCCAACACTTGAAGGGTCTGAAATCTCACCAATGAACTCTATTCCCCATTGCTTAAATGGGGCTTCAATTGATATAGGCTACAAAGGTAGGGAGCCTAAAGCCTTCAACCTTCCAGAGAAATGCTGGTGTAGACACCTAAAATATGCTTAAACTTAGCATTTCATCCAATCCAATCAATTAACGAAACTTCGTTAAATCCTCATACTTCGCTCCATTCTTGAATGCCCATTCAAGACATTCTTTCGGTCGTATTCCTCCTCTAATCATTTTATTTGGTGAACATTTCTCCTTTCCACCATTAAGAACCTCCTTAGTTCTCTCTAGACCACTTCTATTGGCTTCATAGGCTATCTATCAATCACAATTGGTTATCCAGACCCCTCCCAACTCTCAATGAGTCTCTAATCACTTGCTAATCAAGTTTAACTAGCCTAATCCTAGCTTAACTAAGCCTAAAGCATGTTTATCCTAATCTAATCTAAAAGTACTTTTTGAGCTTTAGTCCCACATGCACCCAAATTCCAAATTCTCCCAAGTGGAAAACTATAAATGCAAGGCCAAGCCTACCTATTCAACTTACCACTTTATAGACAACTTTACTCACAAGTCCTCTCTCAAGCATTTTGGAAAGGCATTAGAAACCATTTGTGATAGCTTTAAGCTATAGAACATTTGGATCTTGGCCATACTCCATTGTTAAGAGCTCCCCCATCTTGCATCCATCCACTCCTAAGGAAAACAACTAATCACACAATTTGATTGCTTAGGATCTATACTAGGTTCACTTTCATTAAGCTTTCATGGAGTAGAGAGTAGTATGCATGTTAGTTTTTGATGTTCTTGTCAAATTTCTAATTCTTTAATGTTATTTTCTCTTGTTTAGCTCTAATCCTATGGTGCATGGATGAGTTAGGAAAGCTTTGAGGTTCTTTAACCTCATTCCATAGCTTGTCAACTTTCCATTGCACACCATTTGCGCACCCAATGAGACACTTTGTCCATCCTCCATTAATGGAGTCACTTTGAAGCTTTTTGTTTTAGTTTCTAACTATTTCTTAGTTTTAATCTTTCTAGGATAGTTTCAAATCTTTCTAGATTAGTTTCAAAGCTTTCTAGATTAGTTTCAAAGTTTTTAGATTAGTTCAAGTTTTTAGTTTCACTAATATTTTTGTTCTAAATGGAAAAAAATCATGATTCTTAACTAGTTTAGCTAGGTTTGTCTTGTACTTTTTCTCTTTGCAGGATCAAAGGAGGTGAAGTGCTGCCAAAAATTGAACCAAATCGAATTTTTTTTGATATTTTTGAAAATCACGTGTTTTTTAGCCACCTACAAGAAAGGGAGTGCACGCGACATTTTGTGGGTGCAGGTGCAACTCTCATTGTGCGTTTTTTACACAAAGGCATGTAGGCACCAAAAAAGGGGCGCATGTACACTAATAGTGGCACAGGCATCATTAGCAATCTTCTCGGAGGCCATAACGTTTGCTCCCGAACTCAAAATGACTCCATTTTTGTTGCGTTGGAAAGTTATTTAAGTGAACTAAACAATGGAAACATAAATTTGGGGTTTTAATATACCAAAAATTTAAGGTTTTCATTTTTATTAAACTACTCATTTCTAACATGTCTAAATGCTTTGGAAAATTTGGTCTTTGATGTTCTAACACCTTAAGTGTTATTTTGAATCTAAGTTTTGTTTTGTAGGGTGTTTTTACATGTTAGTTTGTGATATAACTTGTTTAAAAGGTTAATAAACATTGCAATTTTAATCATGAAATTAAAGTCATGTATGCTCTTCCCTCACACCTTTTAGGTGATCTTAGGAATCGAAATGATTCTTAAGTCCTTTCGATGCTTTGAGGTTGTTAGGAATATTTGAGTGAAAATTGGCTAAACTTGGCATAGTTGAATTAAAAGTGTTTTTCCATTTTGATATCTTTTTGGATTTTTGAAGACAATCACCTATGCTCTTCTCTTGCGTCCTTGGATGAGCTGGAGAATTAGAAATGATGCCTTCTCTTTTGATGGAAAATTACTAAAAATCATCATACAGGACCAAAACCCCATTGCTTGCCAAAGAATGGAGGAATCAAAACAAAAGTCATAAAAATACTAATATAGTTGTTATACAGGTTGCCAAACAGTGTTCGAGCAAACCACATCTAATTAAAAAAGATAAAACAAACAACATATTCAAAACATCAGTATTACATGGTTTGAAAAGGGTACATCCTCTCCACTCAACTAGAACGTACCCCCTTTGACATACCTTAAGCTACAAAATGGGGGTGGTTCCAGAACCCTAAAGTATTCCACATAAGAGGGAACCTTGTGGATGAAACGGGAAGTGCTCCACACTACCTATCTAACTAGTAATTGCTTTATGAGATAGAGTTACAAGTTGTCCTATGTGATCCTTTTAAGTACACAATTGGATGCATCTGATGCCCACTGTGCTTGAAGGGGGAAAAGTCGAGATACTCCTAAACTATTCAGTGTGACTTTTTGGGTAAATCATCCCGCTCGTGGATAATATTTGTAGCACCTAGGATGAGAGAACCACCTAGGAAAATATACTTTGTCCAGGAGCCCAATTTGACCATTCTAAAATAGTGTTGAGTTGTGAACCATATTTTATTATGAAACATGTGACACGTTACTTTCACTTAGTTTTTACTTGCCTTAAGGTGAGGTGAAACTCTGCCAAAGTGAAGCCAACATTTTTCATCCCCATTTTTGATCTACGTCCTTCACATTCTTTTGACACTTTGTTGATCAAAAGAAGGGTGACTACCTTTGTGTTACCAATCGGTTGCTTCTACCACTTTTTTGTCCATTTACACCCATCCATGTTTGCGGCTAGGTAAGTTAAACGTCTAAAGTGTGTGGAGGCGTATTTATATCATTGGTAGCCTTTGTGATCTTGATACCCACGTCAAGATCATCATCATAGTTTAGATTAATTCATCATTTGATCTCCCTTTGACATGTTACCTTGTTTGCATTGTCTCGACACAATTAAGATACTTATGTCATGTTTTTCGTAAATGTGATCTAAGTATCTCGCATTGTGGCATTACACTGTGCACATTTTAACATATCCTCAATATACCTTGACTTGGTTTGGCTTAAAACATTGTCCAAAATCTTGAAGAGTGTCGCTTACTTTTTTTGCATCATTTCGATACCACTTTGACACTAATATCTCACTTCTTCATAAAGCTTGATTAACGTGTCCAATTGGTGTGGTTACATGGCTTACGTTTGTAATCCTCACCCTTTAACATTTAGGTCTTGTTGGTTGTTGAACTTGTTATGGTATCCTTTGATTGGGAGTCACATCTACCCTTTGTTAATATTTATGTCTTGTTCATTTCGAGCTTGACATAAATATTTACATTGTGTTGATCATATTTTCATCGAATTATCATTTTGCACGCAAATTTTACATAGGGATTAGTTCCTTGTTGATTGGCTTTGTGTTTCACACTTGCGTGATTGTTCCTTATGATTATTCATCTAGATAAATCATTTTCTCGGGAAATCTCTTTTGATCTCATTGAGATTGCATCATCACGATGTTTATTTTCCTTAGAACCCCTTCAGAAAATCACACAAGCATCTCCGTACTTATAAAATGTCTAGTTGGTTGTTGTTATGCTTCACAGATGGACATAACACCTTCTTCACTTTGAAGAATTTTTATCACACTATCAAGGCCTAGATATTTGAGATTAAAATGATGCTAACAATAACTAATTATCATGTAGCTCCTCATCCTTATGATAATAAGGAATTCTTTTTGGCGTTCACATCAAAGGATGCCCATCATGACTAAACCTCATTTGGCTCTTCATGCTAGAAGTCCCATTCGGGTAACTCGTTCCCCACCTTCATCTCATAGTTGGTGGTATGATTTGGACACGTCTGATCCAAATTATTATTCGAGTTCCCCCTACTCTTCTTCTAATTCTACTCCAAACGCTTTCCTCTTCTTATGAGGATTTCAATCCAAATATTTCCTCCGACTCCTCCGAGGATTCGATCTAAACTACTATTCGATTCATTAATTCGACTCCTAAGTCATCTAATGCGACTCTATGTCACGGTCCTCCATATATTTGTAGGGACCTCTTCATCATATATTTAATGTGACTCCTACGTCATGGTCCTCCCTTTCTTTGCAGAACCCTTTTATCGCCGCCTCAACGACGTCTTCTTCCTTTAAAGATATGTGTGACTCTAAATCCCTCCAAGAAAACATCTAATACAATTCTAGAATTATAGTCCTCTCTTTCTTTGCAGGACCCTTGTTATTATTCATCCGATGCGATTCTTGAATCACGGTCCTCCCCTTCTTCGCAAGACCTTCTTCATCAATCACCCCAATAAATCTTCCTTTTTTGAAGATTTTTCCGACTCAAAGTCCTTCGAGTCAAACATCCGAATCAACCCATGCATCACAATCTATAGACTTTGGACTTAATCCTACTAGTTTATAGATGATATACCATCGTATAGGTAGGTCCACACCACCTTCTTCTACTCCTGAGACATCTAGCTACACATCTTCTTTGTCTCTCACATCATCTTCTTCTATTAATCATCATCAAACATCTTCTAAGTCTTCCACACTTGAGTGAACCTCTTCCTTCCAATCAACGCATGGTGGTTGATTAACAACTCATACCGATTGACCTCTTTGAGAATGAAGAAACAATCAAGGAATTTATAGGGGCACATGAATATATTCCTTTAAAATATTATGAGAAAGGATTCTCTTTAGACTTCGATGCGCCCGCATATTCTAAGAAAAATGTTGATTCCTTTTATCAAGAAATAGAGGAAGAGCCTCAAATCATGCGAACCTTATCCTCCTCTTATTCTTCTATCTTCACATTCTTCATTAAGTGAGGAAACTCCTAGGTCTTACATTGATCCATGGCCTATCTTCTCATCACACAATCACTCCTTGTCTATCATAATTCCTCAATCACAATCTCTTATGGTGTCAACGTCAAGTAGCCCTTCATCTTCATATAGGTGTGGGTCACCTTCTAGTAGCCCTTCCTCTGCTATTTTTGGGACATTTTCGAGTAGTCCACTATCTTCTATTCTTGGGGCATGCCCAAATAGCCCCTTTTCTTCTAGGTATGGATCACCCCGGGTAGTCCATCATCTTCTATTCTTAGGCCACATCCTAGTAGCCCGTTATCTTACATCTATAGGTCACGTCCTAGTATCCCTTCTTCTTCTATTCTTGGGCCACATCCTAGTATCCCTTCATCTTCTATCTATGGGTCACGTCCAAGTAGCCCTTCTTCTTCTATTCTTGGGCCACATTCTAGTATCCCTTCATCTTCTATCTATGGCTCAACTCCCAAAGAGCCCATCTTCTTCAATCCTTGGACCATATTCTTTTCATCCATCACATATTTATTTTTTCAATGGTTGTATGGCAAGCCCATGGTCATTTATCACATCAGTTTTAAATGTCCATGTTCACTTTCTTTGCCTTCTCGAGATCAGACAAGTCACGCGTTAGCTTATAAGAAATCCAAATAGTTTCTTAATCAAGCTTAGATCAAAACTACAAATAGCTCTATAGCTCCCAACAAATTAAACAATCTCAAAATTCTAAATCAATCGCGATTCAAGAATGCACACCAACATAACCATCAAGTATGGTGTAAAGTGCGTAAACCTATGGATGGGGAATTAAATTTCCCACATATGAAATCCATGTTTCAGAATAAATCATAGTCATTTATTGAGTGTGAACTCACCTCAATCATCGATATTGGGGATAATATCACTCTCGATAAATAAACGCGCCTAGTATCCCTTATTAAGGGAGTCATAAACATTGTTATTGGATCTTACAACACAGAGTGACTTTGTTAGTCCCACCTTCTTAAAACTGTCAAAAATCTAAAAAAATAAAAATTCAAAAATACAAAAAACATTGAGAAAACACAACAAAAATCAAAGGTAAAAAGATCAAACATTGCAATCAGGTATTGTGTACACATGGATGTTTCTTTCTTCCCTTCCTTGCTATTTTTCTGCAAGTCTCCCTACCATTTTAATCCTTTTAGTGATGTTTTGGTTAGCTTATTCACATGCATTTTATGACATTTATCTCTATGCTATCCGTTTGACCTAGGTCTTTTATCACCTAGGTAAATTAAAGAACAACTGACCTCTTAGAGATCCTTACACATTCACCATCTAATAAACTTGTTGCGAAGAACTTTTGGACATATTTGTTGATGCTAGTCAATTTCATCATCATAATCACTTCCACCTCCTTCCATCAAGCCATCACTGGTTCTTAAACCCCTTATCAAACAAGATATATGAAATAAGTTTTCAGAAAGCAAAAGAATCAAAATCATTCAAAAATCAAAAGTTAAAAGCTACAAGGAAAAAGGAAATTGATATATAACTCTCTCTTGGGGTATTTCCAATAATCTCTATCGAGGCTATGGATGCCTGACTAGTAGTAGAGAAATGTTGTGATTAGAATCAAATGCATCTCCGTCGGGGCTATGGATGCTTGACTAGGTACCGAGCAATGTATGGCTATCCTTTCACCATCAAATCACAAAATCACCTATCAAAATAAATCATTCCTACACATTGGCTAGGGTATCTTCACTTGTTGTCTATTAAATATTCCCTTCAAGAGGTAATAAATTCCACATGCACACACTAGATCTCTATGAGTAGGCAGGATTAGTATGTTACCAAGTGTCTCATTTTGGACTTTGTTCAAACTCTTACTCTAGTCCATATCTTGTCTCACGATTTTTGCCTTTGACTAATCAATTCTTCATATAAAGGCTTCTAAGCTACATTCATATCATTCACATAATTCTTCTACTTCATTCAGAACATCCATGTGTATAAGATTACCTTTTTTCCATGTTTTCGGGCACCTTTGTCCCCTTTCACAAAAACAATCTTCTCCTTCCTTTCTATCATGCGCTTTTAGGCCAACTTATGAAGGGGGGATCCTTGCTTCTTCCTAGCACTTCATTAGTTTATGTTCATCATCATGTTGAACCTATCCATAATTTCCTTGGGTCCTACTTCTACACGTTAAGAGTTTACCTTTTAATACTCCCACCTAATCATTGGGGCATTTTTGCATCTTAACCTTTCTCTTACGCACGTGGCCTTATGCCCTTATACATCCCATCTATCGCTAGGGGCATCCAATATTCCTTGTCTTGCTGTACATAGTTTTAGAAAACTTTGAAAATCCCAAAACATTCAAATATGTTAGGAAAAATAAAAAAATTCAAATATGTTAGAATCATTAAAAACATTCAAATATGTTAGAAAAATCAAAACATTCAAATATGTTTAAGAAAACTTCTAAAAATATAAAATCATCCTACAAAACATCACTCTTTGGTTCTCACCTGTCCATGTGTGTGACTCACAGATCATTTTGATCTACCTCCATCAACAAAAGTTAGGCTACTTACTTCATCTATACTCTAGGGCATAATGAGTTGCCATCTACTGTTTTGTAGTGCACATTGCTTTTTCATCAGATCAAGTGTCCTCCGTTTTCCCTTTTCATGTATCCTTGCTTGGGGAACCATCATTAACCATTGTCATTAATTATAATAGGTTGAACTGAAGCTTGATAAAAAAACATTACATCTTGTTTCTCTGTTAGTTTAGCTTGTTTACTTTCTCGTATTGCATTGCATTATGTATGTTGCATGGAGTTAGGCATCTTTTACTTTCTCGTATTGCATTTTGTATGTTGCATGGAGTTGGTGTTTTTAGAAATGGAAATATGTTCATATATGGATTTTCATGTCATACTACACTTTTGTTCATTCTTTTTAATAAGGACTGATGATGAAGATCTATAGCAATATGATGAAAAATAAAGTTGTTTAAAGGCACTGGATGGATGTTAGCTCATTCCCCTTCCTCATTCTCCTTTTTCTTCTATATCCCATTTCTTCTTCATGCTATTCCTTCTTCTGTTCTCTTCTTGTCATCTTTTCGATCGTCAATCTAGTTCTTCTATCACCCCATCAACAATCAAGGGGGCATCCTCCATTCTACTCATTTTTTCTATCCCTTCAAAATTTTCTACTTGTTTATACTTGTCTACTTTCTTTGAAGTGACGTCACTTATGCCACCCCAAAGAGGGGCAAATGTAGACACCTAAAATATGCTTAAACTTAGCATTTCATCCAAACCAATCAATTAACGACACTTCGTTAAATTCTCATACTTCGCTCCATTCTTGAATGCCAATTCAAGACATTCTTTCAGTCATATTCCTCCTCTAATCATTTTATTTGGTGAACATTTCTCCTTTCGACCATTGTAACCCCCTTAGTTCTCTCTAGAGCACTTCTATTGGCTTCATAGGCTATCTATCACCACAATTGGTTATCCGCACCCCTCCCAACTCTCAATGAGTCTCTAACCCCTTGCTAATCAATTTTAACTAGCCTAATCCTAGCTTAACTAAGCCTAAAGCATGTTTATCCTAATCTAATCTAAAAGTAATTTTTGAGCTTTAGTCCCACATTCACCCAAATTCCAAATTCTCCTAAGTGGAAAAATATAAATACAAGGCCAAGCCTACCTATTCAACTGACCACTTTACGGACAATTGTACTAACAAGTCCTCTCTCAATAATTTTGGAAAGGCATTAGAAACCATTTGTGATAGCTTTAAGCTATAGAACATTTGGATCTTAGCCATACTCCATTGTTAATAGCTTCCCCATCTTGCATCCATCTACTCATAAGGAAAACAACTAATCACACAATTTTATTGCTTAGGATCTATACTAGGTTCACTTTCATTAAGCTTTCATGGAGTAGAGAGTAGTATGCATGTTAGTTTTTGATGTTTTTGTCAAATTTGTAATGCTTTCATGTTATTTTCTCTTGTTTAGCTCTAATCCTATGGTGCATGGATGAGTTTAGGAAAGCTTTGAGGTTCTTTAACCTCTTTCCATAGCTTGTGAAACTTTCCATTGCATACAATTGGAAACTCTCACATCTTTTGACGAACATGGTTGCATCGTTGAAAACGTTGGCCACCAATACCCACCTTTGGGATCTTATGTGCTGTGACTCTTACAACAAAATGCTCCCCACAAACTCCTCCATAGAGATCAACAATTATTTTGGGGGCTTCATCTTTAGTGATGCATCTTAAGAGGACTCCCTCTGGGTTCTTCCATGCCAACCCAAAATTAGTAATGACATATTTCTGGGAAGCCAACTTAAGATCTCTTTTCTAGTTCTTATTCAAATGCTCAGGGTATTTTAAGTGTCTAAGATAGAACATCACATCCTTGTACCACTCAGAACTCATTAATCTTTCGAAATAGCTGCCCTTTCTTCCTCAATCTCATTTACCTCAATGGTCTACAAGTTGCTCTCAGCCATGAGCTTAGCTAACCCCAAACCTCTCACCAAATTCGTGGTTTGGATGTCCATATCATACTCTTGCAATTTTTTCACCCATCTACATATTTTACTTGAGACTTCCATCTCTGATAGGATGTCTTTTACCATGGTATGGGGAACATAAGCAACAAATTTTGAACTTAAAATATAAGGCCTGAAAACCTTTGTTGCTTTGACCAAGGAAAATGCTACTTTTCCATGATGGTGTATTTCAGTTCTGCTCCTTGCAAAGCCTTACTAAAAAGGCAATGGGCCTCTTAGCCCCTTCATCATCCTTCTGTAGTAGGATAGAAGTAATAGTATTTTCCAAAGTGAAAGGAAACAACTAAAAATATTTTTTTGTTATCTGGGGCTGCCAAAATAGGGGCATGCTTTAATGCCTCTTTGATTCCATTGAAATCTTTGATGGAAGCCTCCTCCCGTTTTATGATATGATCCTTCTGCAACATGGAAGTGATTGGGATAGTCAACTCAACAAAGTTCTATATAAATATTCTAGTGAATTTTATCTTCCCAAGAAGGAATGAATTCCTTTCTTGGTTCTTGGAATTGAGACCTTGTTGATGGCCTCCACTCTTTTCGATCAATCATCACTCCTTGTGACACAATGTGACCAAGCAATTTGGCCGTCTATACTCCAAAACGACATTTCTTTGGATTGAGTGAGATGCCATATTCCCTACATCCGATCAACATTTTCTCTAAGTGTAGCAAATGGTAACTTCTCCAAGTGATGCAACCAACAAAAGCAACATCCATTTCTCTCTGAAAAGTGGCTCTAGCATTCATCAGACCAAAGGGCATCCTAACATATACATATGTTCCCCATGGAGTAGTGAAGGCTATCTTGATCCTTTTTTATTCTTTCACCATGACTTGATTATAACTAGAGAAGCCATCTAAAGTAGAAAGCAACTTAGAACCAGTCACCAACTACAACATGTGCTCCATGTTAGGTAAAGGATAGTTTTCCTTTATTGAGGCCTTGTTTAGATTCCTGAAGTCCACACACAACCTGATGTCACCATTCTTCTTTCTTAGTAGCATAGGTTAACAACCCAAGAAGAATACCTTTTGGGTTGGATAATTCCATCCCTTAGCTTCTTCAGCTCCTCTTGCATTTTGAGAGATAACAAAGGATTAATTGGCCTCTTCTTCTTCCTGAAGGGTTTTACACTAGGCTCCAAGGGAATCTCATGCTGGAATAGGTATTCTCTATTTGCTTTGAGGTCAGAATAGGTCCAAGCCAAGAAATCTTGGTATTTCATTAATAACTGGATGTATGATCAAGCTTTTCATCTTTGCTGAGACTTCGCTCAACCAAATATTTTTTGGTTTCTCCTTCGTGCCAAGGTCATGCTCCTCAACATCCCTCGAGGCTGCCATATGCCTATTAATAATGCAGTCAGCATTATCAAAATTTGATTCAAGAGAAACCAGCCCTCTAGGAATGGTGTTGGTCTTTAACTAGATGATGCCTTTTCCAAATAAGGTTTCCTTCCCCTCTGATTGTATAGACCATTGGCTCCCAATCAATGTTTTGATTAGCAAACTCTCCATCATTTTGTAGGAACCTTCTAACCTGAGCCTCATTATCAAAAACCTGTCAATGTTTTATATTGTCAAGGACAAAGGGTCTTGTCACTACCTCCACCTCATATTCACAATAAGGGGATGTTACAGAATTGTCAAACCGAGACCCCAACACTACAAGCTTGTCTGCCAAGTCATTGAACTCCTGTCATGATGTACAATGTTAAAGGAGTCAAACATCTCAATGAAGTCCCAAACTGCATGCTTGTACTATTTTAGTCACTGACTTTTTGTGGCATACAGTTTCTGACTTGCTTGACAACTAACTCTGAGTCTCCTTTGACAATGATGTCCCTAACACCATACTTCCAAGAAATTCTTAAACCTAACAACAATGCCTCATACTTAGCAATGTTGTTAGTACACTCAAAGTTAAGCTTAAAGGAAAAAACAAACCTTTCCTAGCTTGGAGAAATTAGGACAACACCGACACCATTTCCAAATTTAGTGCAAGCTCCATCAAATAATAGATTCCAAGGAGAGCCTCGCTTACTCAAGACACTTAGACTCAATATTTTTCTCTTTTCCATCAGCAAATCCCACAAAGTTGTCAGCATCAACATTTGTATACAATACTTCATAGGACACATTGTTGGGATCCTTAATAAGGTGCAACATTTTCTTCTCCCCATATAACCTGACAAGGCTGCCCTCAACTGGGATGGTGGCATAAGACATGTCCATTTAGACACTACCACCAACACTTGCAACCCACTTTCTTGACAATAACATACCCCACTTGGCTGGGAAATCAACTATGACAACATCAAGTTTTAAATTTTTACCTAGGTAGGTTGCAAGCTGCACCACTAAACCCTTCACACATCCCACTACTGGCACCTCTCTAGAGTCCATGGTAGTGAACTTCCCATATGTTGTTGTTACCTTAATATTCAGCTCATTCATGACCTCCAAAGGCATGACATTGCATGATGCCCCTGAGTCAAACATGTAGTTATGGAGTAGCCTATCCTTGATGATCAAAGTAGTGAATAATGGATCCACATTCAGCTGAGAGTCTACCAAAGATGTCCCCAAATAAACCTCAAGTGGTTCAACTAGCTCTTCTGATGTTGATGGTGTCTCAGACTCTTCAATGGCTAGAGGATTCTCCATAATGTTCACATTTATTCCTAGGGTTGTCTTCTCTTCACTCAATCCCAAGTATTCAAATGCTCTCTTTTTGTGCTCAGGAATCCTAAGCAACTCAATAATTGGGACAAAGACTTTGATTTGACTTAAAACTTGGGAAATGTCATATGGGGCATTCTTGGGCAAGGCAATATTGGAAGGAAAGTTGATACATTCATTGGGTGGCACAGGATTCTTGATAGCTTGAGCATAAGGAGGGGTATGATTTTTTCTTGAACTTCAAGGCTTTTGGCAGATGGATCTTTCCTAGGAGCCTCTTTAGGAATGTTAGAAAGCAAGGGAGATTTTGGCTTAGCCTGAGGCCCTACCCCTTTGACATCCTTACTTCTTGTGTTATATTCCTTCTCTTGAGCCACAACAACATTCATTAATAATTACCTATCCTCCTCATATGGGATTCCTCCATCATACTTTTTTATCATTAAAGCCCTTAAATATTCAAAGTCATTATTGGGAAATTCAAAAGCTTGTACATTATCTACTTCTAAAGTATGAGAGGGAGGGAGAATATGTACTCTATGAATGTAGTTCCAAAAAGTGGTAGCAGTTTCTGCACTTATCACCTCAGTTGAGGTTTCCCTTTGTTGTGAGCTAGTGGACCATCCCATCATGCGACATCATCATCACTCTTATTATCATTAGTTACTTCTTCTTGATGACCTTCTTCACAAGAAGCATGGGGCATGAAACATCTATCACACCAATCTATGACTTCATGCTTTCCACCACAAGTAACTTTGGTAGCTAAAGGATCAGGTACCATTCTACTTTCTCTACCTTGAGGCTACCTATTCCCAAATCCAATAGCTCCTTTGCCTTTGTCATCAATTCTTTGATGATTTGTAAATTTGTCTTGGCCTTGTTGCTTGTGTTTTCCTTGTGAACTCTACCCAAATCCTTTCTCAGCTCGGGCTAGCTTGTAGGAGATCTCCTTGATAGCCCCTGCCAAAGTTTTCACAACTTCTTCCAAATCAGCACCCTTGCTTGTCTAAGGTTTTTTTGGGTTAACCAGCTTCACACCTTCCCTCTTTGGAGGTTTTCCTATTGCCTTGATATTATTCTCTATTTGTAGGGCCATGGTGAATGCTTGCCTCAAATTTGTAGGGTTCTTGTCCCTCAAGTAGTAAGCAACCTTTTTATCAAATGCATCAGTATATTTGATCAAACATGACTCATCACATGGCCTTATCCTAACAAGAAATATCCTCAAGGTCTTATTGAACCTTGTATTGAAGTCATGTACTGAATCATTGAGATTCTTCTTGATGTTTTCAAATTCTAATAGAAGAAACCTAGGGTCATTCCTATCACCATATTGTAATATGAATGCATTTTTCATCTTAGCCCAAGAGTCAATAGAGTTATCTGGAAATGCTTTGTACCAATCCCTTGCATCCTCCTCTAGAGTGTGAACAAACAATTTGATGTACACATCTTCATGCTCAATCTCAAAATATTCCATCATATTGAGGAAGAGATTTAGATGCTGGTCACCAATTATGGCATTGTTTCCCTAGAACTTAGGAATTTTGTTCCTTACATCTTGAGGTACTACATTTGGATAACCAGCCATTCCCACAAAATTTATAGGTCCAAAAGTGTTTATAACAAATGGAGGTCTGGGTTGAGCCATATTGATTCAAGGAGGTGATCTTAGAGGGGTGACAAATTGATGAGGGGAAGAGGGTCCTTGGAACACAAGAGTGTATTTTTCAAAATGGAGATCCCCAAAGGCCTTGCTTCTTGGAAATCCCTATCTACTTCAGAAAAGACAGGTGTAGAATGTGAAGCAAATCTTTCAAAATCAAATGAAGGCCCTTCTCCAGCTAGAGAATTCAATTCCACAAAGAGGCTACCTAATTCAGAGTCACTTGAATGGCAGTCTTCAATGATAGGCCATTCAATTTCATCAATGGAGATCCCTCTTCTTGTCTACTGATCTCTTACAACTCTCCAAGATTTTTTTCCTTTTGATTTTGGTTTTCCTAGCTCAGAAACAATGTCCTAGCTCGAAACAATTTTGACGAGGTTAGGTCAGTGAGAATTGGTAAATTGTCTTCGTGCCATTAATATGTGATCCAATTTCTCCAATAGCTAGATAAGATTTAATTTTATCTACCATTCTTCCTTCTTCAACATGCCAAATAGACATAGAGCGGTGGACTCAATAGGTTGTGATCAGATTTGCAGGGGCATTGATGGCTAGTAGTTGAGCTCCAAATCAAGTTTCCCACCTCTTTTCTTCCTCTCTCTTCACTGCATCTATAATAGAAGAAGCTTAGCTCCTTGTAAAGCATTGGACATTTCTGTTTTGCACCCTCCCTTCTCCTCTGGTCTACAGATGAGTTCATGTAGTCCAAACCTCTCATTTAAGTTGTAATACAAAGTTATACTTCTTTTCTACTTTTACTTGTACTATATCAAATCTAGAGCAACGATAATATATGTCTGTGGATGATTCTCAACCCTCTCATGTGTTCATTTTTGTCTTCTCGATCCCTCATTGCAGTTTGGTTATCTATGTATGGTAGTTGTATTACATTTCTATGGCTGTGTTAAACCAGTAAAATGGGTGTTTAACATTCCTTTGTCGATCACCTTGTTAGCTTAGGTTTATTTTCTCACATCTTCTCAACCATGTCTCCATGGCAAGATAGAGTAGGTTTAGAGTAGATCATCTACAATTTATTTGTGTGCATTTGAACAAAGGAATTGGAACCTACCTTCATTTGGAGATCTCTCTCAATTTAAAAGTCACACACTTTGAGAGATGCTCCATGTTATGGTATCACACTAAGAGTCTCAACCCAATAGTTTGCAAACATTGAGGGAGCTTTGATTTTGCACTAAAAATACCTATTAGAGAACTTGCAACTACAACATCTGAAAAAATTCTCTCCTTTCTTAATTATACTTTGGTTTCCTATAATCATTGCAGTTCATGCCACATTTCTTTCAAGAATTTAGTCTAAATAGTCCATTTAAAGGAAGGCTAAGCCATACTAAGGAAAATACGGGCTAAATATGTACCCTTACTTGGTGACAAAATGATGCATGGATACATCATAACATAGAGAATTTTTCCTACTATTGAAGCATTATTTGTTTTCAAAATGGTATTTATACCAACATATAAAATATAAGGATACTTTTTCAACAACAAATCTCATGTGATATATTTCTTAGCCCAAGGAAAATCATCATCGGAACAACACCTTGGAAAATAATTGTATCCTATTCCTAGGATAACTTTTTTTTGGATGCTCCCACCTTCTTGTTTGGATCCTTAGATTGCTAGGATGAAAGGAAAGCAATAGCCATAAAATAATCATCCCACATTTTACATCAATGACTACCCGAACATTTGCAACTACATCATCTTACATAATTCCTTATCTTTTATGCTTTGATGGATGTGAATACCTGCTCCACTGGTGGTGGTATTTGGCACAAGATGGGGAAACATAGGAAAATGGGCATGCAGAGGACAATGCAAGACAAAAATCTTGTAGAGACATAAGTAGGATAATAGGAAAGGGTAATTTCAATGTCACACTCAATACCACATGTTCTACCCAAATTTGTTCTCCTTTTAAAGAAAGGCAACAACATTGATTCAACATGGAGCTTAGAGGCAGCCAACTCTTAAATATATGTCATTTTGTAGCCGGGGAGAAATCTAGTTTTCCCTTTGTTACTTGGATTTGTGGAAAATTGATAGCACCTCAAAAGGATGTGATCTTATCCACACTATTTTAGGTTGTGCCTTTCAACCAAGGTAAGAGAACCTATTTTATAACCTCTATTATCGGAAAGGAGATATAGGTACCTTTCTTTTACATTGATTTTGTAAAGGAGACCTTGGAGAAAATATGATCAACACACTAGATCTAACTCTCACGAGTTGTCACTTCTAGATCATGGAGATATCTTCACAACAAGGCAAAGGTTACTAAAGACATTTGAAACCCTGATCTGTTCTACATACTTTAGTAAAAGGATTTTTGTCTTGGGTGGGTATAAAGAGAAAAAACAAGGGCAATATGGGTAGGATTAGTTGTTTTAAATAGATTTTTTGGTGGGAAATGCAAAATGGAAAGATTCAATCAACAAAATGCCACAAAAATTTAAACTTTTTCCTCAAATAGAATATGTGCTTCAATGGAGGAAAAATTATCACTCTTTCACACAAACTGTGGATTCTCGTCATGAAGATTTGAGTCGAGGACCCAATAAAGCACCAATATTTAAACCAATTTATGCCTCGAGGTACACCCAAAGGCTTGTAAATAATCTCTATCAACAAAATGAAAGAAAAGTGATTTTAAACTGTTTATCCCATTCCCGGATGAAGGATTTTATGAGAAATGAAACTACATATGCCACTAAACTATCACAAGGACTGAGACCTATGTGATTGGACTATATGTTGGTACAACATTGTAATAGAAAAAGAAAATCTACTTGAATGAATTCAGAAATGAAATAAATACACTTTACTCAAGATTGACACAAAATAACTCAAAGTTTGATAAAATTTATCAAAAGGGAATGTTTCCAGATCAATCTCAAAACTTTTCAATGGTTGTACACTTGCAATCACCATGAAACAATCAAATTTGACACAAAGAGAGATATACAGGCTTCTCTAGATCCCTTCTCAAAATGGATGGGCTCTGTCAAGCTTTTTCTGCTGGAGAAAATTAGTCCTGATCTTTCCAAAACTTCTAACCATTTGCATGAAAAATTTGTGCCATTTATAACATTTCCAAAAATCCCCTTCCTCCCAAAATACAAAAAATTTAAATGCACCAGTGCTCACCATGATTCTTTTGTGATTCGTAGAATTAGATCTGTAAAAGTCTCCAGGTGCTCGAGGGAAAATCTCTTCAATTTCTTCCTGCATTCAACTCCTTTCTCAGGAAAAACACACCTCCATCTATTCACCAACCACTTCTGCCCCATATCAATCAACCCTAGTCCCTTGCATTCTCAGGAGAAGAAAAATAGAAAACCAGATCAAGTCGGAGAGTCAAACTACTTTAATGGAAAAATACTGCTCCAGATCTCTCCCACCAAACTTATAAATATCAAAATTAACTCACTCCTCTATTTGGCATGTAGAAAATAGCAAGAAATCATGAAGACTCACACTCCTAGGAGTTTTACAGAAAAATGGAGGGAAAATCAGATTTAGACACTCAACAACCATTGATCTTTGATTTTGAATGTGGGTCGTCCACGTGGAAGATGCAAAAACAGGCTCGGGGGCTTCCTTTGACCTGTTATGACCATTTTGAATAAATGGAAAAATTTCCCATTTTCCCCACACCCCCACTTCTGAAAATGAGCTTGACGCATGTTGTGAGGTGGGCCCCAAAAGAAACGCGAAGAAATTCTACCATTTGACTCTCTTTTGGAAAAAGGAAAATTTTCCAAGTTTTCCCCGCAGCTCCACCCTTGAGAAATACTTTTGACAGTGTCCCAATGTGGGTCCCAGCAGAACTGTGCTTCCCATTTTACTTTTAACTCTTTTTCTCAAAAGGAAAATGTTCCAATTTTCCTCCATAGGTCCGCACCTCCACCGTTGATGGGGAAAACATTAGCTATTTCCCATTGGGCTCATAAGACATTTTTGATATTTTAACCTTTATGAAGCAAAGAGGTGAAAATTTTGAATTGCCTCTAATGGTCCTTGTCCTCGCCCCTATGACTTTCAAATTGCCACGTGTCACAATGGCACACATTGATGCGGCCCCAAAATTTGATACCTTGAACGAGTGTGGGCTCACCACATGTCCCGCTTTGGTGAGGTTTATCTGAATTCTTGAAGGTCGCCGAAAGGCGCCACGTGTAATGCTTCGAGGTAATCTCCTTTTGGCCATTGAAAATTTTAAGTAAAATGTGAAGTAAGTGGAGGCCTCCACATGTCATCCTATTAATTCTTTAGAATAAAACTTAAGGGCTAGTCCTCGAAAATGCGTGGTTCCTCCACGTGTCTCCATGGCGTAGCTTCAAGATGGCACCCAAAGCGAGACCACCGAATGAGCACGAGCTCGTCACATGTCCCGTTCCACCAAACTGCTACAATCGCATAACAATTTGTCTAAGTATGGGAAACCCAAAGGAAGCCTCCACATGTCTCTTTCCTTCCAACCCTCCACGTGTCATCCGGTGCTACTTCAAAGCCAAATGAAAAATTTTATTCTCAAATGAGTGCCATTCCTCCACATGGACACATTTTAAATTTGAGGTTTTTTATGGAATTTTTGAAGTATTAAGCTGATCCGCGTCCAACTCGAGTGATGAAAATTTGACCCAGAGAAACACCACAAACAATAAAACACAGAGAAACATCCATTCAAGAAAGAAAATAGGTTTTGTTCAAGGAAAGATAATTTAGATTGTTGCAAGGCTTAGACACGACCCTTAGGGACACATCAACTCATTTCTCCTTGAGTATATAGGGAAAAAGCGACAAGGACAACAGATCTTGACTGTGGAGAATGGATAAAATAGGAAAACAAAATTTTTGAAGGGACAAAGCACGGAGACCCAAATACGAACGTTTTCAAATGAACAAAGGAACCATGAGACAAATACAAACCCACACATGATCCTCGACCCAGGAGCAAACTAAAAATGGCAATAAGACCGACCAAGCACCATACGGGGAAGGAGAAAATGATAGAGGCCGTGAATGAATAATTGTTCAAAAAGGCATAGATGGGGCGAGACAATTTTGAGCACCAACACCACAATTAGTTTATTCACCACACAACCCACACCCACTCCTCGTACCACCACTAAATGTGTCCATCTAATTACATAAATTTTCAACTTCAACTTGGTTCCAATGTGGGTAAATCCTTGGATTCCAATTAAATTTCTTGTATCATTATGAAAGGAAATGAAAATTCTAAAAAGCTGTAAAATGTTTCATTGTCCATGTTTTGCTAGTAAAGCACCCCATACCCTTCTACCCGGAACCACCTTCCACACTACAACACATTGTTTCATACTCCTATCAAATGAATTCTAATGTTTTGTTTTTATTTTTTTATATTTAGTTGGGCACTTTAATAAACACACTTCATCCAAAATCCCTTTGTAAATGAGAGTATTTTCCTATGTATTTTCCTTAGTTTTGTTGAAACCATGACCATTTATTATACTTGCTTTCACTTGTAAACAATGATTATTAAAAATGATCCTAGAATGTCAAGAGGTCTTTACATGTCAATAGTCTTATGTGACACGGGAATAATGTCATTAGAAAATAAAAAGTGACAATTATATTTAAATAATACATGTATCATTTTTTTCCTTGAATTTTTAATGATATTGTTAAATTCATTGTCAAAGTAAGATATATTAGACAACTAATACAAGAGAATTAAGGTTCACTAGGATAAATTTGGTAGAGTTTCTAAAATCAAAATACATGAATACTCGGACTACATATACAATAAACATGATATTATGGTCCATTATTCATAAAGAGATAGGTTACATATATAGTTTAATGATCTCTTAAAAATTAGGAGTCATCAATTTTATCATCTTCAACCACCATAATAATATCATGACAAGTTTCATTATATCTATAATGTGTAACTTACCAAAGTTCATATTGCTTACACCTCATTATTTTACCCAACTAACTATTACAACACTTAATAATAATATGAGTTGTTACTACACATCATTAGAATACATAGAATAACACAATAATATTTGAACATTAACAAGATATTTCTATAATCCCCCTGGTGTGAACATGAGAATTAATGATACCATATAAAGTATAATATTAAATGTATGTGCATACATGCTTTAGATCTGTAATATATTAATATGGATATCTACTAAACATGATCCCCATATACATAACAAAAGTGATCATGCTTTGAATTCCAATGAATGTCATAATTTTTATCATCGACCACACCTCCAATGATCACATACATATATGAGAAATCTTCCCACTTTCAATTAGTGAGATCTTTAAGAAAATGGTCCTAAACAATTATATAGATTCCTGATGAATATAATTTTAGAATTTTAATTTTTCATGAGAATGTAGAATTTTTATTTGAAAAAATATGTATTTAGTGGAAAATTTTTATGTGCACATGAAAATAATTCTAATTCCTTGATAAGTTTTTCCTTAAAAAAATGTAATTTATAATGGTGAATTACTTAGTTATAAATTTCTTTTGAATGTAAACATCAAAGAAATTGGCATGAAATGATATAGCATGGTGAGAAGGGCCTCCCCTCCATTAAAAAAACATAGATGCTTCAGCCAAAAATCTATTTTTAAAAAGATGATATAATATTTTTAGATGATTAAATAAAATACTTTGAAGTTCATTATCTAGTGATTAGTAATTCATCTCCTTGACCACAATCATGGACCCTAGCACATAGTTTCTAATTTAATTATCAAACGATTATTAAATTTGGATTCATTCCATAACTCGTAACCTTTCAATAAATGTTGATTTGAAAATGAGCCAATAAATCATCAACTAAAGGTGTAAATGAATACCCACATTCACATGGAATAATATAGAGATAGTCAAGGACATATTCCCTCAAAATTATTTAAATTATCTTATCTTATAGTTTATAATCAAGGTAAACATCTAATAAAGTCATGAAAAATGTTCTAATATGGCAAGAAGGGTAGCATTTTCTAGTTTAAAAACACATTTGTAAGTAATAAATAAAATTGGAAAAGAACATGAAAGTGTATTACAAGTTAGAAGGTGTAGGCATATATCATGAGAAGTGAACCTAGTGTTATGGCGAAGACATAGAACCCTTGATTGCTCACAAGTAAATGTTTGAGGCAAAGTCAGAGTGATTTATCAAACATAGAGTTATCCCAAACTCGTGGGAATTTTTAATTAGGATAACCCTCTGGAGAAGGCCGGATTCCTATCCTAACCTAGTGCCAACTACTCCAAAGTGAAGAGAGTTCTATACCTAACACTAATCTAATATTTCCAAGGAGACATTGATAGAGAAAATTTATGAAAATAAAACCTACTCTAAGGGGAGGTGATGCACCAAGGAGTGTTGAACAACCTACATAATAAACATAGCACAACTAGAATCTTGTAATGAAAATAAAACAATACACAATAACCTTGCATGCAATGAAAGATCATAAAGATGCAATAGAACATAGAAGAGGGTTTGAAACATCCACAGATATGATTTTATTTCTCTCAAAGCTGATACAATACATCATATTCAATCTCAAAGACACATATTTTACATTACGTTGTCTAGTAGGGAGGTTTGGAATGTCCAAAAAATATCTTGCAAACAAGATAAGAAGGGAGGGGCATATACAAGGTGTGAAACATTTTGAAATGATCCCCTAATTACAATAAATAGGAAGAATGAGAGAAGGGAGAGATAGGAATTAAAAATATTGCTTCAAGCACCCAAGATTTCATTAAAATCTTCTCGCAACAATGATGGGTGCCACTACAAAACCCATGCCTCCATGTTCTTTTCCCTGTTCAAAAATAAAGGAAGATGATACCTTCATCATCTGGGTAGGTGATAAACCTAAAAACAGTCCTCTAAAATGGCGACTCTATTTCCTCATTTTGGAAGACTTAGTCCTATTTTGTGTAAATTTGAGCTCCCACTAAAATTTATGGCCATCCGAAGATGAGCATGCCTCTCTCGCAATAAATGAGATTGGTTGATCTTGAATTATTGGACTCCAACCCCACATTTTACCCTCTAAAATCCAAAAATTTGGACTTTAGGGATTCAAAACTTTGCGTATTTTGATTTCAAGGTCACGGTTCTCGTTTATCTGCATGAGTTCGTGAAACCTCCAAAATGCTAAAATCCCAAAGTCTAAAATTTGGAATTGGGTTTCAGAATTCAAGTGTTGATTTAAGTCCACTTTGGCTTCAAAGTTATGAAATGCCAAAATTTGGACTTTGGGTTTCAAACCTTTTCATTTTCGAGGTTTGGGATATCGAGTGCTTCGGGAGTTTTGGGTTTTCGATTTTAGGTTTTGGGTGTTTTTGTTTTCGGGGTTAAAGTTTCAAGGTTTTGGGGTTTGGGTTTCGGATTTTGAAGTTTTTAATCCATCTATTCATCGCATATCTCTGAAATCCCAAATTCCCAAATTCTGATTTTCATACTTAGGCTTTCATATTTCTTTTTCTGCTGTATGGTATTGTTCACTACTCAACCTGCTACCAAGTCCAAACTCTTGAATGTCCGAAGTCTAAATTTTGGACTTCAGAATTCAACGTCCTTTGCACCTTTTGAATTCGCCAATTCAGAATTTTTTCTCTCCGAATCCAAAGGCTTTCATGTCACTTAAACTCACTCAGCTCTAGCCTCTCATGTGAGTTCCCATGGCTGAAACAATCCTCCTATTTTCTATGTGTGAATTCATGTTTGTCCAATTTCTCCTGAGGGGAAAAATTGGATAACACCTACCACTTGGATTTTGAGTCCCATGAGAATTTCTTATAAAAAAATTTAATCACATAATGTATTCATCATAGCGGTCATTTGGAAAAAAATCTAAGATAAGAATAGAGTATAATTAGTATTTAAGAAAATGGAATACAAGAAACTAAATAGGAACAAAAATATTAGAGGAAAGTTTACAAACATTATCTCAAGTTTGCAGTATAGAGTAAATTCTCGCTGATTGAAATAATATTAAAAATTTGAGAATACACTATTTTTTTGAAGAATAATTATTTGAGAAAGTGGGAAAGCAATGGATGCATCTTCAATGTTCAAAAAATCATAATATTGGAAGAAGAAATAGTTGAAGAAATATAAAAAGAATAGGTTGAGGAGTAACATTTGAAATGATCTCATAAGAAGGGAGATGTTGAAAAGAAATGGAATTCAATATAAATGTTTGTGTGTGTACGTGCACACACACGTGTGTGCAATGTGCACACACGTATGTATTATGTGTGTGTGTGTGTGTGTGTGTGTGTGTGTGTGTGTGTGTGTGTGTGTGTGTGTGTGTGTGTGTGTGTGTGTGTGTGTGTGTGTGTGTGTGTGTGTGTGTGTGTGTGTGTGTGTGTGTGTGTGTGTGTGTGTGTGTGTGTGTGTGTGTTTCTCTCTTAAAATGTGTACACACATACATGTGTTTTTGTGTTCACACATAGGATTGTGCTCACATGCACACACGCATGCATATATGTCTATGTCTATGTGTGAGTATATACATTTATTTTTGTATATATGCATGTGTATGTATGTATATTATACATATAACATAATATATTTCTAGTTATAATAGTGTAAGCATTCTTAATATCAATGTTTAATATTGTGCTTCATGATCCATCATAAAGATTATACATGGTGTATTTCTTATTACTATTAATGTACTCATTCCTAATTAAAGAGTATATCCATGGAAATTGTGGGAAAAAAGGTTAGTTGAAGAGATGATATTGTTTTATTGAAAAGAGATACTTGAACTTGGATTCAAGATACATATATACCCAAAATTGAATAATATTTAAATAGTATTTAATAAGAAATATAAAAGTTTGAGTTTAGTTTCTAAACTATTTATTTTAAACGGTGGATTTTATTATGTTAAAAATGTGATTTTCAACGAGATGCACATGATTTTGATAATTCAAACAATTTACATTTATGGTCGTCATAGAAACATTTTTAGTAAAAATTTTGATTTTTTTGAAATGTTTATTTGGAAATTAAAAAACATAACCATGGTTTTGACGAATATATATTTTTATTGTTTAATGTATTATTTTAGATTATTTTGAACTGCACATACCCTTAAAATGTATATATTTTATTTTGATGGATAAATTAGGAGACTATGAAAGGTTCCCTCAAACCCTATACACAACAATTAAAGATAGAACGTGAGAAACCAACAATAGACTAAATCAATAATCATGAAAAAGACAAGATACATGAAACAAAAACAAACATAATAACAAACTCTCAAACCACCCTATCACTCAGTTGGATCAATGTGGTTTGTTTACATTTTCTAGATTGCACTTTGAACTAGCTCTCTCCTGTTTTCCCTCCATATCATCATTTTCTCCAACATTTAATCTTCCACATTCCCTTTCCCTACACCCCTCCCAATAGTCCAAACCATTAAGACTGTCTAGATCACATGATTTATATCTTTTAACTTTTGATTTCTTCCCTTCTTCATCCTTCGTATAAGGATCTTTAAGCACTTCCTCCACCACCACTTTGATCAAAATTTCAATGTTCCCATGGAAATGGATGGCAACACCCTTCCTAGACTCTTGAACCTCTTCCTATTTACTCTGTTGTTCTTTGTCGAGATCCTGAAATAGGGGAAAGAACATACCCTTAAAATGTTTATCTCATCGTGATAGAGAACATATTCTATCAAAACTTTATTATAATTTATTTTTTATTTAAAATTTGTATAGATTCAAGAAATATTTGTGACATTATAATATTTTTTCAAAAGACTCTTAACATTGTATAAAACACATATATAATAAGTTCCTATAAAATAGCTTATATGAAGATTTTTTTTTTTTTATAAATAAAGAATAAATAGTCAATCATAGTGTGAGGAAGCAAATTACGTATTTGTAAAGTTGAAGCCAAGATCGATACATTTATATAAAATATATTTTCATGAAAATATACAATTTTCTACTTAACGAATGATAAGGAGAAATATTTGACTTTTAAAATAATTAGTTTACATAGTTTATTTGGTACATATCAAATAATTATGCTTAGAAATATCATAGGCATATCTAAACCTCTCGCATGATTTTCTCAAATTCAAATTGTAAAAATGCATATGCACTATAACACATACACATTTTAAGAAATGTGTACGCATTCCTCCGGGTATGAAGTAGTGAACCATATATGTGTATGTATTGTTATAAATTTGTGTCTCATTATGGGTTGTATGAAGTATTCCTTGAAGCCAAAGATGAGAAAAAAATTGATTGAATTCCTTGAATAAAACCAAATACAAACAACAAATATATACAAGTGAGAGATTGTTGGTAGGAAGGAGAACTATTGACTAGTTGTAGCAACTAAATTCCATGTAGACACAACCATTGTCTAATCAATGTATTATCTTATCCTATGTGATGCACCAAAATTAGCAGGAACTTGAAAATTCTATAACTTGTTCTTTGGGTGTCCGTTTCAGTTTGTTTTTTTCAAACCACCTCTTTCGATGAGACGAACGCACCAATAAACTTGCCCTGCTGGTTGGAGCACATTCTTACACATTTTTGTGCCCAAAATACACCATCTTGAGGCCAAAATTAGGATTCAAGTTGTAGTTCAGTTTTTTCCTATTTTATGGAATTAGTTAATTTTATTCTCTTAGTTGCATTATGAGTTGGAAAGTTGCGAATTAATCTAATTTAGGCATGTAGAAGAGGAGTGACAATTTATGTGCTCGTATAAATAAGCATGTGAACTTACTAAGAATAGCGGGTTCTAGTAAACTGCTAAAAATAGTAATTTCCGCCACCTAGAGTAGATTTAGTCAAAGTTAGTTAGAGTTTTCTTAGCAATTTGAGTTGGGAGGTGTTTTCCTATTTAGGAAACATTTTTTATTCATATTTCAATAACAAAGAAGTAGATCTATTTTCTTTTGGAGTTCATATTATTTTCAAGATATTGAGTTTGTTTAGAATTCGGATACATTACTATGTTAACATTCCTTTCTTTGAATTAAGTAAAATTAGTGTCATATATTAAATTGATTAAATATAAGGGGTCACATAAGACTTATGGGATTAATATCAGAGCTTTATAAGTTATTGTTTGAAATATAATTTATCAACATCTAACTAGTTTAGTAATTCAACATTTTTCAAGATTTCTATATTGAACCTAACATTTTTGGGCATAAATTTTGCATAGGCTATATTTTCAATGGAAATATAACTATAATTTTGTATATTTTTCATGGTTTTTATTTATCGCAATTTTTTCATCAGCAAAACATAAAATATAAAAACCATAATCTCTCTAATAGAAACTAAAATATGCCTAATATATTTAAATTTTACTCAAATAATTACATTTAATTACGAAGAAACAAAAATGTTTCATAGGTACACAAATATTTATCCAAATATATTTGATTATATTGGAATGTACCTAATGAATCCCACTTCAATTAAATTTTCTTATATATTGATATTTAGTCTTTTGAAATAACAAAAATGTGCTCAAATATACCTTATTTTATGAAGTTGACCTAATTGGTGAAATAATGTCATCAAATAATAATTTAAAAATGAATGGTTATAGAAATTCCTTATTTCCTCAAATCTACCTTCTCATATCTAATCACATGTAATACATCCCTAATTAACTCTATTTTTCTATAAAAAAAAAAAAAGACATTTGATTGTGAAACCATAAACATGGGGCACATATGTCTTTAAATTTCCCCATTTATCTATCTAAATATTTATAATTACACATAAAAAGGATTAATCTACAAAATTTTATTCAGATGATGACATTCTCTCATTAAATAATGATAAATTCTAATGATAAATTCCTATTTTACCCAAATATCTAACCTCATATATATAATTGTAGATAATCGGGTTCAATTTGGTCACCTTCTTTTAAATAATAAAATCCATACATGAAATAGAAATAAATGGTGTTAACAAATGCCTAGTTTGTGTCATTTATACCAACAACCATTCATTCACACATAGTTAAGGCCTCATATATAAGAAATTTCTCATATAATAACAATTGTTCATATAGTAACAAAACGTGGAGCGCAAACATGTTTAATTTCCCCCAAATCTACCTACATGTACCTCATAGTACATGATGGAATCCTACTTAACTAAATTTTTCTTAAATAAAGAAATTAAATTATAAAATAGTGATAAATGTTGCTCATATATGGTTAGTTTTCCCTTAATCTATGTAGATCTATTTGATCACACCATTATATCATAATCTACATTTGATCTTTACCATTAAAATGAAATGTTCAATAAGAAAATAAAAATAAAAATGTGTACTCAAATATTGTCAATTGTAGTAAAATGTTCAAATTTCTAACTAGTTACACATAAATAGGGACAAATCTAGTATAATTTTCTCAAAGAATGAAATTCAATAAAAACAATAGCTACACATAATGATCAAATATGCCTAAATTTCACCAAATATATGTAAGCCTAAATAATCACACATAAAAAAGGCCCAATCAACAAAAATTACTTAAATAATGCCATTCACTCATGAACTAATGACACTCAATTCTCATGATTTCCTAATTTTCCAATAATTTCATGTATCCCATCATACCTAATAAAGCCTAATTTGATTAATTATTCCAAAATAATGACATTCTCAAAAATACAATGCATGGTGTGAAAATTATCTAATTTTATCAAGTCTACTTATAATTATGCATTTGCAACTACTCCATGACAGCTTTGATGAATAATGACATTTGATCTCGAATAACAACAAATATGCTCAAACATGCTTGATTTTTGCAAAATCCACCTTCACATCCCTAATAGAACCTAATACTAGCCTATTTTATTCAATTGTTCTCAAATAATGATGTTTGATCATAAAATAAGAGTATATAGTGTTCATAGATGATTAGTTTTTCTTAAATCTACCTACATATATATATTGGAATATTACAAAGCATAAACTAGTAAAAACTTCTTAATTATCTACATTCAGGTCAAAAATTAATTATAAATGGTTCTCATGCATATTTCCAACTTTTTAAAATTACATCTATATCTATCTAATTTCACTTAATTGGGGCTTATTCTAGTAAATTGTCCTTAAATATATGAATTCAATCCCAAATATTCCTAAATATGTTGGTATGTATCAATTGTTCCTAAATGGCATATTACTGAAATTTGCAATTGAAAGTCCATTTTTGAACAAATTTGATGAGATTATAGTTTTTTTAAAGGAAAAAATAGATAAATGTAGGTACATTTGAAGAAACTTTAGAATATATATTAGAACCATTTATCATTATTTTGTGAAAAAATATTATTGATTGAGAACAATTGACTATATTAGGCTACAAATGATGTAATTGGATAAATTCGGGTAGATATAGGGAAAATTGGTCGTATATGAGGAGAATGTATCACTATTTTATGATCATATGTTACTATTGAATAGAAAATTTACATAATTAGGCCTTGATTAGGTGTTATTAGACACATGAATGTATTTGTTTTTGGAAAAGAGGCACTTTTGAGCACTATATATAATTATTTATTGACTACTATTTGTAAAAATTTGAATCTCCATTAGGCCCCGAATACTATTAATGCATAATGGTAGGCTTAAGTGCACTATTTAGTTTTTTCAAAAATATCTATATTTAGTAAAATTCTCTCAAATTATATCAATTGGATATTACCATATAAATAAATTTATACTTACAGAAAATGAGGAGTATATGGGAAACTTTGATCATTATTTCACAAAAGATGTATTTTCTCGGAGTAAAATTACGTACATTTATTTAGATATGGAGACAATTAGGCATATATAGGCACAATTTATCATTAATACATTATTGAACTTCATTATTTGAGAAATTTTGAAAAATTAGGATCTAATTAGGTATAATCACATAAAAGTAGGTAAATTATAAAAAAATTGACCAAATATAAGAATTAATTGAATTATATAATATAAGAATTTCTCAAATATGCTTGAATTCAGAAAAACTACATCATCACACTACTACCATGCTAGGTAAATTCTATACTATATAATCTTCTTGATATATTTATGTCAAGAGATATGAGTACACCCTTAGTAGGTTGGCTTATGTAATCCCCACATTTTTACGCACAAAACCTAAGACAAATCTCAATACTTAATTAGGAAAAATACGGAATAATTTTTTTGTTTTAAAGGGTTTGTTGATGCATAATCACAAAGAACCCTAAATGTCTACAACATGATGGGTTGAGACTCTCAGTGTGATTGCATTTCATGGAACTTCTCCCAAAGTTTGGTACTTTGTGAATAAGGAGAGATCTCTAGATGAAGGTCAGTTCCTATTCCTCTGTTCAGGTGCACACATTCATATTGCAGAGGATTTACTCTAAAACCTACTCTAACTTTCTAAGGATATATGGTTAAGGAGATGTAAGAAAATAAACCTAAACTAACAAGGGTGATGCACCAAAGGAATGTTGAACACCTACTTTACAATTAAACACAAACCATTAAAACTGCAATACAACCACCATGCACAGATAACCAAACTACAATGAGAGATCAGATGAATGCAATGAACACTGAGAGGGTTGAAAATCATCCACAGACATGTATTATTGCTCCAGAATTGATACAGTACACTACAATGGCCAAGAGGCAAGATTACATTACAACTTGAATGGGAGGTTTGAAAACTCCAAAAATTCACTTGTAGACAAGGGAAGAAGGGAGGGTGCAAAAACAAATTCCAACCTTTAGAAAATTGCCCCTCCTTATAATATATAGGAAGAATTAGAGAAGGAGATAGAAGAAATCTGAATTCTTACTCCAACCACCCAAGAAATGCATTGAATTTTCCTAAAAAAATGATGGGTTCCATGAAAAAACCCATGCCTCCACATACTGTTCCTTGTTGGGAAAGAAAGGAAGCCCATACCTCATTAATGGTGGTAGGTGAGAAACCTAGGACACCCCAAAAATGGCAAACTATATTTTTCATTTTTAAGAACTTAGTCCCCAAAAGTCCTCTCTTGCTCAAATCCAAGCTCCCATTCAAAAGCTATGGCCATCTTAAGGTCAAGCTACCATTCGATTATTGTTGATCTTCATGCTTCAAAGTCTAAATAGCATGTATTCTCTGAAATCCTAAAATTCAGAATTTCAGACATTTCAACTTCGCAATAAAACACTTTTCATCCACCAAAATTTCTTTAGAGTTCCAAAAGTCCAAAACCTGAAAGTTTGAAATTTTAGAGTTTCAAACTTTGGAAATTTCTTACTTCCTTTTCTCGGCATGATTCCCAAAATCCCAAAAATCTTGAAAGTCTAAAATTTTAGACTTTCGGACTTTGGGTTTTCGGATCTTTTGCTTCCTTTTCACAACTTTGCGTCCAAGAGATCTGAAACCCCAAAACCTGAAAGCATGAAATTTAAGACGTTCGGACTTTCTAGTTTCAGAAATTTTGAGCCCATTTTCCAACTTGCTTGCTGAGAATTTCTTAAACCCAAAAGCTCAAAAGTCTGAAATTTTAGACTTTCGGACTTCGAATTTTAGACATTTTGGGTGATTTTTCCAATTTTGCACCTGAGATTTCTGAAACCCCAAACTTGAAAGTATAAATTTTTGACTGTTGGAGTTTCGGGTTTCAAACAATTTTCTTGTCATTTTCCCCTATTTTCTCTAAAATGCAAAAATTTTGAATTCTAAATTTTTAAATTTTTTTCCTCCATTCTTCTTCTTCACTTTGAGTCTTGATCTTATTTGATGTTCGCATTGGCTATTAATTTGCCACCTTTTGCGAGCTATGGTGACCCCGTTTGTAATATGAATTTCAAAATCACATCGAGCTCATACGATTGAAAAAACACTCCCATGTTCCCTATGCAAGGTCGTGTTTGATCAATTTTTCCTGAGGGAAAAAATTGGATAACGGGGTTGCAACAAGATACAATCAACTAGGTTTAATTATTTCTTGTTTAATAAATTTCATAGATTCAGTAAATTTGTTCAATATTAAATTAGTAATTAACATTATTAATTTACTATGAGGCCAGCCGGATAAATCCCTTTCTAGGTTATCTCGTTAAGTCACCTTATTTAAAATATCAATTAGGCCAATATTTCCTAAGTTGGTTTAATTCTTAATTCTCACAAAAATTATCAATAATGCCCCTCATGGGTTATCTAACTAAACATTTTAAATTCCAATTAATTAACCCTTATGATTCATTAGCTAAGTTACCCCTTCACAATCATTTAATTTATCCTTAATAGTCTAAGGCCATAGGTATCAACTTATCCTATTCATTAAGTGACCCCAATCATTAGATACCCATACCTTAATTAAAACACCCAACCCCATAAAGTGACCCAACTTGAAATATGTAGGGTTAATCCTCAACCCTTAGATTAAATTGTTTTGCACCGTTAGATCTAGATATTTTCAAATGAACCTTAAACATCCTTATGGGATCTTCTTATTAATTATTTTACCCTAAATACATTCATTTGTTCCATTTTAATTTGCGTTTGGAGCAAAGGAAGCCATGGAAGCAAGAAGTGAAAACATGGAGAAATTTCTTTTGATCTAGTTTGACAATTGGGGAAATATTCCTCCATTCTTTTCTATATGTAGCTTGGTTTATTCATGGATTTGATATAACAAGGATCCTTATTTTTCATTATAGAGATTCCACAATGAATTTAGTAAAAACAATTTGTTTAAAATGTTATATATAAACATATATATTGAGTAATATATATTTATATATATATATATATATATATATATATATATATATATATATATATATATATATATATATATATATATATATATATATATATATATATATATATATATATATATATATATATATATATATATATATATATATATATATTTATATACATCCAATCTGAGTTCTAAGTTTTATATTCATATAACCAAAATTATAAAGTGCAAAAGTTTACTTCCTTTTTGATTTAAATGCACCAAATGAGTAGTTTTCCCTTTATAACAAGGTATGAAATTTGAATACAAGATTTCCTTTTCAACTACAATGCATTTACTTATAAAAGAGAGAAAGGATCTTAACCATTTACTAAATACAAGTTTCTTTTCCTTTCACATCAAAAATGGTAACCATTTCAACAAAGAAGAACAAATATACCTTCCACATATATTTCAAATTTAAAGAAAACTATTTTTTTGTTACAAGATAAAAAAACAAACAACTTGATTTCATTTCCATATTTGAGGGAAAATACATTTTCAATTAAATACAACTTTCAAGTCCTTCTTTCTAACCATTTCAAAAACATAACTTGATAATAAAATTTACAAGAGGCCTTTCTTTAAAATACATGAATATACAAGCTTTCCACTCCAAGGTGGAAAAAACATGGAAAAATTTACAAAATAACTATCTTTTTTTATTTTCCACAAAACAACTCTTTCCAAGATGACAACTTGAACTCCTTCATTTCTCCAAAATCCAATCACACACATAAAAATAAGGGGAGTAGGAAATACTCTCCAGCCAACCTATAATCCAATGAGAAGGAGAATCCTTCCTCCTCATTGTCCCCCTAGCCAAAAAAATTAAGCAATAAGAGGTATCAAACAACCAAGGAATTTTGTACATGGATTCAACAACAATCATTTACAAAAAAATTTAACACAATAATCAAAATAAAAAATAATAACAATCATACAATTTTCCCAAGATAAAATGCTCAATATCCAAGCCAAGAGAGAGAAGAAACATGGGGAATCACTTATGCCTCCTAATGGGTTAAGTGCCCACCTTAAAATCCTCCCAAAGGAAATCAAATCACATATCAACAAGACTCTTATGCCTCCCTCAAACTCGTAACCATCCCTCATACTCTTATGTCCCCTCAAATATGACATAGAAGATAAGTACAAACTTTACTTATCTAAAATGTGGGACACCCAACCCAAACTCCTCCCAAAAAATGCAACAATACTCTTATGCCTCCCTCCAAAATATCCCCATTTTCTTCCTCCTACACAACCTAAAGGCCATACTATCCCCAAAATCAAAACATACAACATTCATTCATTTACAATCATTTGCACAAAAAAATAAACATACAATGCATGGGTGAAGTCCCTACCTTTCCATTGCAAGAGTATCCAATCCACAAGCACAAGCTCCAAGATTTTCCAAGTCCAATCCAAGCACAAACAATCTCCAAAGCTCCCAACAAACACTCCAAAAATAAGCTCCTCCAAAATGCAAGAGTAAAAATAAGACTATGTAACTTCAAAACTTAAAAACAAATTGAATAAATAGAAAAAGAGAAGAGGAAGGTGAGGTTGCTTCATGTAGGATGCCACATCAGTTCACCTCAATTACACATCACATGGTAAAAACCAAACCCAAAGCTCAATAAATTGATGGTTGAGAATGTGATAAGTTCAGGTTACACATATAAACCAAAAGCCATACTCCAAAGGAAAAAATTAAAAGCTCTTATAAGAAGGTTCAATAATTTCACCTTTTTATCCTCCAAAACACATAACATGGCCTAATATTGACCCCTTACACTATAAGTATAATGGGTAGGTGAATTTAAGAGGTGTGGGACAAGATAAACTTGTCCCACAAGACTCTAAAAATAGCCCTTAAGTAAAAATCTAAGTCGACATGCAAGATTGAGTACACAACACTAAAACCAATAAAAATCCTTTAAAATTCATAATAAATTCAAAGACAATCTACCAAAATTAAATACCCCTAGGTCACATCCCAAATTACTTTAATATCAAGATTAATTAACTTAAATAAGGGTACATTAAATTAAAAAATAAAGTGAATCAAATTACTATAGTAAATCACATACTCACAAAATAATTAAAACAAAAGGGAAAACAACACATTTACCCAAGGTCACATTTGAGGCCACCCCCTAATGGGACCTCCTAACAATTTATCAACAACATAACAACATGCACAAAAACACAAGTTTCCAAGGTGCACAATTGCTAATACCCAAAATTATTTCATTGTTGGTCTCCTATCCCCTTTTTTTTTGTGTTACAATTTCCTACAAAATCAAAACAATACCTCTCTTTCCTCATGGCCATATAAATGAACTCGAAACAATAAAATGCACATATACATATAAATTCACATCATCAAATAACATAACTATATCATCACTAAAATCAAGCAATTCACCAATTGTTCAATTTCAAAATATTTCAATTCTATCATTTCATCAATCAACAATAAGATCACAAGATTAGCTAGATCATCTAACAAAATATATGTATCAAAATCCAATGTCTCTTTATATTTATAAATTAGTAACTCTAAATCATCATCAATACTAGAATATCATGCCATGCATATAATTCACACTATGAGTCACCACATATCCGTAATCAAAATATCTATAATGTGTAACAAAATACTAATCGAACATAATAATGTTCATCTATCAATGGATAGTGATCAAATAGGATAAAAAGTCCATGCCTTCAATCCAAAGTAAAAATGGTTGTAAGATCAATGTCGAAGAGGAGTGGGTACTACATACCCCTCCCCTTAGACTCAACTTCCTCCTAGAAGTCACTGAAATAAGTGTGGGAACTATGCTCTAAAGTGGTGTCCTCCCATGTAGCTGTTGTCTCATTGTATCAATCCCACTGGACATGCACATGATCAATATCATGGCCTCAAAGGCCCAAGGTCCTGCGCTCTAAAATGTGCATGGGCTCCACCATCACCGAACCCTTCTCTTGAACCTAAAACATGGTCTAATATAATACATGAGAAGGATCTGGAATGTATCTCCTAAGAATAGAAACATGAAACACATCATGGTCACGAGAGAAGTTGGGTGGCAAGGCTAGATGGTAGGCCAAGGGACCGATGCACTTCAAGATCTCAAAGGGGCCCGCAAATATAGAAGCTAGCTTAGATCCTTGTCTGTAATGGATAGGGATGTTATGAGGCCCGACATGAAGAAAAAACTTCGTGTTGACCTCAAAACTATGGTCAAATCTCCTATGATCTACATACTTCTTCTTCCTATCATGTGCCTCCTGCATCCTCTGTTTAGTCAAGATAACCTATTACTCCATATCTTGTAATAAAGTTGGCTCAAGAGAAACTCTATCCTATGACCAGTCCCCAACTCAAAAGTGCAATGTACTCCCCGTGTAGATATTTATTACACATGAATTTTAATTATTTTAACAAAATCAAAATATACATATAAAACTTTCTTTTATAAATGTGAAAAAAATGTAAATTCATTACACAAACAATAGTTGTAAAATTAAATACTTATCTGTATAGAGGGATAGGAAGGACTCTATGTTCCTCAATGAATTCCTACGTGGTAACCCAGATCCGGCACCTCAAGCTATGGCCGCATTATATGGAGGAATTAAATCAATTAAAATATCTTCTTGCCCTAGCCAGGAACCATCTTGGGTTATACTTTATGTACCCCAGTTAGGACACCCTTCAAGAATGCCCCTCTCCAATGCCCACCACTTGCCTTCACTTAGACCACATAAAAATTATTGATCCACTTCCCAAATAAATCTCTCTCTCCCTATTTCTCTCCCCATCATGGATTTAAATAATTCCCCTCGGGTGGTTTGGTAACCAACACACCCTTTCATAACAATTCTTTTACAAATAATTACATTTACCCCTAACGGGTCTTACAATTGTAAATTTTAATCCCTCCTTTTTATAAGGAGTTAGAGAAATCATTTAAATCTTTATTCCTCCCCATTTTATAAAGGGAATTCCATGTACATAACTCCCCAGTCTATTTTAAAGGGGTCTTTAATATTTATATTTCTTCTACTTTAGAAATCAACCTTTGAAAATAACTTTAGAGTAATTATTTTCTTTTCATTTCCTTTTGGGGAATTTTGTCACGTAACATTTCTCCCCTTCTAAATCAGCTAGCTAACCTCAGTAGCTTTATCTTTCTCTGAAACATAAACGAACCACAAAGTTCATTAGTCAAAATAAATATGGATATTGTTCATGAATATATTCTTCTTTTTCCCATGTTGCACTATCCACATCACAAAAAGTCCATTTGATTTTTACTTCATTTATTTCTCTATTCCTTAACTTTCTAGTTCTTTTTTCTAATATTAATTCAGGTTCTATTTTAAATTCACAATTAGGTTCTATAGATATATTTTTCCAATCAATAACATGAGTAGAATTATAAACATATTTTTTTAATAAACTAACATGAAAAACATCATGTATCCTATATAATTCAGGAGGAAGAGCTAGTTTGTAAGCAAGTTCACCCACTCTTTCTAATACCTCAAAAGGACCACAAAAACGAGGAGCTAATTTAGCATATTTACCAAGTTTAAGTGAACTACGCTTAGGTTTAACTCTAAGGAAAACTTGATCACCAATTTCAAATTCCCTATAAGACCGTTTAGAATCAGCCCAACTCTTATACCTATCTTGTGCAGCTTTCATGTTTTGTCTTGCCTTAATTATAATTTCTTCCATCTCCTTTAAATTATCATTATCATACCAAGTTCTTTGGATAGGGTCAGACCAGGAAATAGGTGTGTTACAGTTCCTACCATATACAACTTCAAAAGGTGACATTTTTATAGTGCTATGGTATCCCTGATTATATGCAAATTCAATCAAATGTATATAGTTTTCCCAATTTTTAGGTTTATCACTAGCATACATCCTTAACATATCTTCTAAAATTTGATTTACTCTTTCAGTTTGTCCATCAGTTTCAGGATGATATGCCGTACTAAAATTCAAACTTGTACCTAACTCATTGAATAATGATTTCCAAAAGGAAGAAGTAAATCTTGGGTCTCTATCTATTACTAAATCTTTTGGAAGACCATGCAAATGAAATATTTCTTTCATAAATAAATGAGCTACATCAGATGCAAAATTTTTAATTTTAGTTGGAAGGAAATGAGCCATTTTAGTTAATCTATCAACCACAACAAAAACACTATCATGACCATTTCTAGTACGAGGTAGCCCAGTGATGAAATCCATACTCACAGATTCCCATTTCCATTTAGGAATTCTAAGAGGTTGCAACTTACCCGGTTTACTACATTGCTCTAATTTTACTTTTTGACAAGTTAAACATTGTTGCACATAAGTTCTAATATCTTGTTTCATTTTAGGCCAAAAGTAATTCTTTTTTATAGACAAATAAGTTTTCTAAAATCCAGGATGACCAACAATAGGGATATCATGAGAATCTCTAAGGATTTGATTTTTAAGTCCAGGAAGGTCTGGTATACACATTCTATTCTTATAATACAATAATCCATTAGACCTAATTAGATAAGAAGTAAGTCTATCATTTAAATGTACATTACTAGTTTCATTTTTCAAGCCTTCATAAAGTTCTTGAAATATACATCAGTAGATAACTTAATTTTAATAGATTGTTCAAAATCACTTCTTTCTAAAGCTAAAGCATTAACAAAAATTATTTTCCTGCTTAATGCATCCGCTACTAAATTGTCTTTTCCAGGAACATATTGAATTTCAAAATCATACTCACTAAGCAATTCAACCCATCGACGTTGTCTCATATTCAATAAAGGTTGAGTAAAGATATGTTGTAAACTTCTATGATCAGTTTTTATAGTAAATTTGTTCCCTAACAAATAGTGTCTCCAAATTTTCAAAGCATGTACAATCCCTAACAATTCTAAATCATGTATAGGATAATTTTTTTCAGCAGAAGTAATTTCCTAGATTCATAGCTTACAACTTTATTGTCTTGCATTAATACACCACCAATACTAGAACCACATGCGTTAATAACTACAAAAATGGTTTAGAAAAATCTGGAATACATAAAACAGAGCAGTTACCAATGATTCCTTTAATCTATTAAAATCTTGATCACATTCTCTAGTCCATTGATAAGGTTTATCCTTTTTTGTTAAATCAGTTAATGGGGAAGCTATCTTAGAATAATTCTTAATGAATCTATGATAAAAACTAGACAAACCAAGAAAACTTCTTATTTCATGCACATCTTTTGGTATTACCCACTCTTGGACAACTTTTACTTTATATGGGTCTGGTGCAATTCCCTTTTGAGAAATTATATGTCCTAGATAAGAAACTTCAGTTTTAAAGAATTCACATTTGCTCAACTTCCCATAAAGTTGATATTTTCGTAAAGTTTCTAAAACTAACCTAACATGGTGTTCATGTTCTTTTTCACTTTTTGAGTATATCAAATATCATCTAGAAATATAATCACAAACACATCTAAGAAAGGTCTAAACACATCGTGCATCAAATTCATAAAAGTTGCAGGAGCATTAGTTAACCCAAAAGGCATAACTACAAATTCATAATGTCCATATCTAGTTCTAAAAGTAGTTTTCGAATATCTGATTCTTTAATTCTAATTTGATGATACCCAGAACACAAATCAATTTTAGAAAAGTATGTAGCACCACTTAATTGATCTAATAGGTCATCAATTCTAGGTAAGGGATATTTATTCTTGATGGTCAATTTATTCAATTGTCTATAATCAATACACAATCTCATAGTTCCATCTTTCTTCTTAACGAATAATACCAGTGCACCCCATGGAGAAACACTTGGTCTAATTTTTCCTTGTTTAAGCAATTCAGATAATTGTACTTTAAGTTCAGCTAACTCAAGAATCGATTGTCGATAAGGGGCTTTGGATACAGGTTCAGCCCCGAGAATTAGATCTATGGCATGCTCTACAATTCTTCTCGGGGTAATTCTTCTATTTCCTCGGGAAAACATCCATAAATTCTTGAACTATAGGTTGGATATTGATGTCTAACTTAGTTCCATCATCACCCTGAGTGACCATTGCACAAAAAGATTTACAATTTTTCCTAAGACTCCTTTTTAATTGCATAGCAGAAATGGTTTTAAGTTTAATGGGCCTTTTTGTCCCTTGTAAAGTTTTAAAAGAATTATTTTTATCTTTTATAACAACTTGTTTATTTTCACAACTAATCAAAACATTGTTTTTCTCTAACCAAGTCATTCCTAGGATTGCATCATATTGTCCTAGTTTCAGTAAATGAAAATGATCACAAGAATCAAGATCATCTAATTGAATTTTTAGGTCTTCTATCATGGCTCCAGTATGTCTAATTATCCTTCCATCTGCCATCTCAACTGCGATAGGCTCTATTTCTCTGATAGAAAATTTAATTTAGAAACAATATTAGGAGAAATAAAACTATGACTACTACCTGAATCAACTAAGAATACCACATTTTGACCTTTAATTCTACCTTGTAATTCTATCAAAGAAATTTGATGATGTATTGTACCTGTATCGACTGCAACATGAATTTTCATAGTTGAAGTTTTATCCTTCTTTTGATCAATACCATTCTGCTGATTTTTAATATCATTTTTATTCCACCCTTTTGATGTTTGTGGACACCGCTTTTCATAATGGTTTTCTCCTCAATTCCAACATTTAATCTCATTAGGACTTTTCTTAAAACTCTTTCTTTCCATTTTTTGTTGATTTCAAAACTAGCATTCCTACATTATGTGCAAATTCTCGATTTAATTCTACCTTGTAATTCTATCAAAGAAATTTGATGATGTATTATACTCAGTATCATTCATTTGCAACATGAATTTTCATAGTTGAAGTTTTATTCTTTTGATCAATACCATTCTGCTGATTTTTAATATCATTTTTATTCCACCCTTTTGATGTTTGTGGACACCCCTTTGCATAATGGTTTTCTCCGCAATTCCAACATTTAATCTCATTAGGACTTTTCTTAGCAAACTCTTTCTTTCCATTTTTTTGTTGATTTCCAAAACTAGCATGCCTACATTATGCAGTCTCGGATAATTAATTCTACCTTGTAATTCATCAAATAAATTTGATGATGTATTTTTTTTTATCATTGTTTCATGAATTTTCATAGTTGAAGTTTTATCCTTCTTTTGATCAATACCATTCTGCTGATTTTTATTACTGTAATGTTTTTGATTTTTAATATCATTTTTATTCCACCCTTTTGATGTTTGTGGACACCCCTTTTCATAATGGTTTTCTCCGCAATTCCAACATTTAATCTCATTAGGACTTTTCTTAGCAAACTCTTTCTTTCCATTTTTGTTGATTTCCAAAACTAGCATGCCTTTTAATTAATTCTTCGTTTCTATCAAAGAAATTTGATGATGTACTATACACCTTATTGCTGCATTTTTCATAGTTGAATTTTTATCCTTCTTTTGATCAATACCATTCTTCTAATTTTTATTACTTTATCATTTTTATTCCACCCTTTTGATGTTTGTGGACACCCCTTTGCATAATGGTTTTCTCCGCAATTCCAACATTTAATCTCATTAGGACTTTTCTTAGCAAACTCTTTGTTTCCATTTTTTTGTTGATTTCCAAAACTAGCATGCCTACATTGTGCAGTCTCAGAAAATTTTATTTTTCTATTATTCCCATATAATGAATTATTATTCTTTCTCTTAAAATCCTCATTTCATTTTCTCTTAATCTCATTTTGCTTTTCAAATTGTTCTGCTATTTGACAGGCCTCATCTACTGTAGTTGGTTTACCGCACCAAACACTAGCCTTATAATCCTCTCTAAGTCCATTGATGAATCTAACAACTCTATCTCTTCCCGAAATGAAAGGTACAAACCTATTTAATCTTTCAAAAAATTGTCGATACTCATTTACTTTTTGTGCACGTTGTTTCAAATCAAAGAACTCATTTTGTCTTTCCTGTAGGAAATAATCTGAAAGGTATTTATTTTGAAACAAAGTTTTAAATTGATTCCATTTAATTTTGTGAGGTCTTAGTTTTTCTGATTTTATAGTGTCTTCCCACCAGTTTAAAGCAACATTTTTCAGTTGATAGGATGTTATTTGAGTCCTATTTCTACTGCCAGTATTTTGCAAATCAAAATAACATTCTAAACTAGATAACCACCTCTCCGCTTCTTCTCCTGATCCTACATCACCTGAATATTCTGGCAGTTTGATTTTTTTTTACAAAGTGCTTAATTTCCTTATTATTTCTACCTCCCTTATCAGAATTAGAGGACTCAAGAATCAGAACTAGAAGAATGTTCATCAACAGAATTTGAATTATCAATGGGTTGGAAATTCCTCTTTTTACTCAATTTTTATCAGACTTATCATTATCCTTAGTATTTTTCTTCATGGAATCAACAAATTGCTTTTTCAAAATTTCAAATTGCAAAGTAATCTCTTCTACTTCCCTGGATAGTTGTTGATTTCATTGTTCAAGTTCGAGGTAATCCAGATCATGTTGAGATTCCATCTTTAAATGTATTCTCTCTTGTGTTTACACACAAATTCGTGTAAGGAAATCCAAAAAAAAACTTCATCAACTCAAAAAATAATAAAAAAAAGTGGAGTTCCAATGCAATGTAGATCTTATAATTTAAATAATAAAAATGAGTATCAACCAATAAGGGAATCAACTTCTTTAAGCATCATTTGATTTATTAAATTTTCTTCTCAATGTCTCCTTGTACTATTATTAATGCTTCTCTTTCTTCTAAATATTAGTTTTAAATTAATACGGTCTCCCTTTTGTAGAGATTTTTGAACTATATCCAAATACTTAAAACAAGGTGGTTAGATTTTAAACTTTTATTTTATAAATATTAATTTATAAAGTGGCCGCAAACTAATTTTATGTATATAGTTTTTTTGTTATTATTATTATAATTATTAAGATATAAGTTATAGTTATATTATTTATGATATAGTTTAGCATATTAAATTAGATTATAGTTATTATTCTATAAGGTTAGACTACATTTTATAATTTCAGCATAAATAATTTATAGTATATATATATATATAATTTTATACGAGGGAACATAGATAGGACTTGAGCCAATAAAAAAAACATTTTCCTATTGTTAAGGAGCGTTGTCTCCTTAGGGAAACTTAAGTAAATTAAATTTACTTAATCCTTTCATTAGATCGGTCAAAAAATAAAAATAAAAATTATAATACTAATGTAATAAGTCATATAAATTAAAAATAATTATTCACAAGAAAAAACATTAATGAGGTTTCATCATTGAAATGGACATGGATACTAAAAATAATAAGTAAGTTAAAGTAGTTATATGTATATTAAAGTAATGTGGCATATTATTTTACTTGGATTAATTACTTTTTATTCCTTTCTTAAAAGAAAAGTGACATGGCGGTTAGGGAGAGTGTGTGTGTGTTTTTTTTTCAAAATAAACTTTGACTTTTGCTTGATATATGAATTTAAATGGGGGGATAGAAAATAAGGTGCAACTGGGTTAGACTTTTATTAAAATTTTATGTCTTTCAAACATTTAAATATAATTATATGTCCTTCAAACATTTAGATTTTGTTTTAAATGTTTTATATGTCCTAGGTTTAGAATTTCATACTAAGCATTAATATGAGTGTGGTCCAACTACTATAATTTATTCAAATTATACTTAATATAATTCAAAATCCCATAAAATTTTCCAGGGTCCCAGGACATAGGTTAAATATATAGGTAAAATTTAATTTAAAAGTTAAAATTAGGTTAGCTGTAATTTTATTTTAATTAACCACTTAGCATATGATAGACATAGCTTACATAACCTATAGTTTAAATATTAATAGTAACAATATTAGAATTAAATTATGGCCCCGTTTAAATTACCCTTATGTCATAGACCAATAGGAAAAATTCAAATTCCTCTTCTCGAGGAGGGTTGTCTCCTGTGGGAGACCATTCAATTATTTACACATCCCTTTACCCCACAATTTACCTTGACCTACACATATTACACACTATAGGTATTAAATAAAATATTTCACTAACCAAATTAACCCTTTGTCATAAAATTTTAAAGGCCAATGAGAAAATTCAAAAACCTAAAGTCTAATGTGAAAAGTAATAAAATAAAAATTATAATAATAAAGTAATTAAATATAATCATTTAATATTGAATTCTCTCTCTCTTTCCCTTTTAAATAATTTTAATATTTATTTATTTACATTATTTATACAATTATTTAACCCATGTCACATGCCTTATAGGATTAATTGCTCTGATACCAAAATGTGACGTGACTTTTTCCAAACTAATAATTTCATGTTAAAAAAACTATATATATACTTTTCCATATAAAACATCCAATAGATATTTATTACACATGAATTTTAATTATTTTAACAAAATCAAAATATACATATAAAAATTTCTTTTATAAATGTGAAAAATGTAAATTCATTACACAAACAATAGTTGTAAAATTAAATACTTATCTGTATAGAGGGATAGGAAGGACTCTATGTTCCTCAATGAATTCCTACGTGGTAACCCAGATCCGACACCTCAAGCTATGGCCGCATTATATGGAGGAATTAAATCAATTAAAATATCTTCTTGCCCTGCCAGAACCATCTTGGGTTATACTTTATGTACCCCAGTTAGGACACCCTTAAAGAATGCCCCTCTCGAATGCCCACCACTTGCCTTCACTTAGACCACATAAAAATTATTGATCCACTTCCCAAATAAATCTCTCTCCCTCTATTTCTCTCCCCATCATGGATTTAAATAATTCCCCTCGGGTGGTTTGGTAACCAACACACCCTTTCATAACAATTCTTTTACAAATAATTACATTTACCCCTAACGGGTCTTACAATTGTAAATTTTAATCCCTCCTTTTTATAAGGAGTTAGAGAAATCATTTAAATCTTTATTCCTCCCCATTTTATAAAGGGAATTCCATGTACATAACTCCCCAGTCTATTTTAAAGGGGTCTTTAATATTTATATTTCTTCTACTTTAGAAATCAACCTTTGAAAATAACTTTAAAGTAATTATTTTCTTTTCATTTCCTTTTGGAGAATTTTGTCACGTAACAAATTTGACGTGCATCTTCTTCACCCCTAGATGGGCTCAATAAGGTGCATGATGAGCCTCTGTCAATATATCCTACCTCAAACCTCTATCCCTAGGTACATAAATTAAACCTATGTATATGAGAAGTCCATTTGTATCTAGTGTCAATCCCTCAAACTTCCCCTCAAGGGGTCTCTGAGACTCAATCTCTGCTCTAGCTAAAAGGTAGAAGCTTTCATGTGGAAGCCGCTTTAAGATCTTACTCCTCAAGCCTATACCAACTACTATCTCCATAACCATATTCATCCGATGACCCAAGGTTTCCACAACCACAGTCTCCTTCTCATTCACATGCTCTATCTTCATATCATACTTACATAACATCTCCATCCAACCCCGTTAATGGGTGTTGAGATTGGGTTGTGTGAAGAGGTTTCGAAGGATCAAGTGATCTATCCTGAGAATGAACCTCCAGCCTAAAATAAAATGTCTCGATCAAACAAAATCATGCACAACTACTGGAAGCTCAAGGTCATAAGTTAGCTAATTGAACTCATAATCCTTCGGTTTGCGAGACTCAAAAGAAACTACTTGGCCATCTGGCATCAATACTCTTATCCTCGCCATGAAGCATTTGTACACACAAAAAAATCCCTCTATGGATCTCGGCACGATAAGATAAGTGTTATCATAAGGAATTTCCTCACTGTCTTGAATTCGTGTTCCCATATATATGACAAAACAAAAATTTTCCCTTTCCACTAAAGGGAAGTGATGCAATGCGTAAAAGAAGAGAAATCCTGAATAAATCTCCGGTAATATCTTGCTAACCCCATGATGCTTCCCACCTCGGTCACACTAGTAGGTACTAGCCAATCCATGATAGCTCTAATATTGGAAGGATCGACTATGATACCTTCCCCGAAATAATGTGGCCAATATATTGAACCTCGAACTGAAATAACACACACTTCTCCAAGTTCCCATAAAGATGTTGCTCACAAAGACACGAGAACTTTTTGATGGTGCTCCTCATACGTGCGTGAGTATATCAATATGTCATCAAGGAATATGAGCACAAAATGATATAAAATTTTCTTAAATAACCCATTCATCAAATTCATGAACATGATGGGGAATTCGTCAAATTGAATGACAAAATTATGGACTCGTAGTGGTCATATCTCATGTGGAAGTTTGTCTTATGAATATCAGTCTCCAAAATCCTCGGATGATGATAACCCAACTTAAGGTCTATCTTGGAAAACAATGTCACCCCTTTCATCTGATTAAACAAATCATCGATGCATGGAAGGGGGTAAATATTCTTGATCATTACTTTGTTCATTGCCAAGTAATCAATACACAAATTGAGTGATCTATCCTTATTCTTCACAAAAATCACCATTGCACCCTAAGGGGATACACTAGGATGGATTATCCCCTTCTCAAGAAGGCCCTCCAGCTCCAACTTGAGCTCACAAAGCTCAAGGTTAGTCATCCTATATAACGTGGGAGATAGGATATGCTCCAGAACCAAATCTTTATGAAATTCTATTTCACTTGGGGGAGTTAAGTCGGGTAACTTGCCTAGAAAGACATATTCAAAATCCCTCAAAATATGATGATCTTAAAGTGATGGTCCACTAGACTCATCCTCTGACCTATCACTAACAATAATAGTATACAATCGACATCAACGCTGTGCACACTTTGCTCAAGATACATAGTGGATATAGTGCAAATAGAGATGGGTCTCCTAACCCCAAATATCACCGAATTGATCCCCAAATCATCCACACAACTGATAATGTTTTTGTAATAATCCACTCTAGCTCTATGTGTAGATAACCAATCCATACCCAAAATAACTCCATAAGAACCCATGGGAAGGACACACAGATCCAAGGTCATAATGAAAGGTCCTATGTTAACTACACACTCCTTGTCTAAGGATTCCACTGTGATCTTGGCTCCAGATGCCATCTCAACATCCTACCTAAGCCCATTCCTAAATTCCACCAGCATGCATCACTCTACTAATGATGGTGTAATAAATGAATCAAAAGAGCCAAAATAAAACAATATAGAGGTAGGGATACCACCAATGCTACCTATAGTCTCTATCATTGTACCTTGGTTCTCTACTTGATGGTTCTCAATGCTACATAAATCTTGTGACTCTTGGCCATGTCACAAACTGTAGGCTCTAAAATAGGTCCTTTACCCTTTTTATTAGGGTTATGTGGGAACTCTCTCTAATGGTATCCAAGTACACCGCATCCATAAAAACTACCTGGTCCCCTCCAATGAGATGTGGCTCCGGAAGGTACTCTAGTGGTCTATGTTGTGGAACCTAATGATCCTACCATGGATTTCTATGGCTGTTATTGATGAGATCTTTTTGATTGAGATCTAGGTTATCCTTGTGTCTTGATAGGTCCTCTAGGAGGAGGCCCCATACTCCGCCCTCTCTCGAGTGTCAAATCTTTGTCTAGGTCTAAATGGTGTACGAGTATGTTACTTCGCTGTTGCTAAGGTTGCTGTTATGGTGGCCTAAAAAAATATTTTGTTGAACCATGTCCACCACAAGGAGGAGGAGGAGTAGTCCCCTAGATCTACTATCCTACATCTTCTGAATACGGCACCTCATTCTATCTCTATCTTGTTCTATCTTTCCCCTAGTCTCTTATGTAATGTAGGGTTTCTCAATGGCCCGAGCTAAATTCTATGGGTAATGAATGTTCACCGCCCTCCCAAGTCTAATTTTAGAACCATGATGAACTGTGAATACTGACCTTCTCATCTTACATGTACTCAACATACTGAAGCAAGTCCAAAAAATGACTCTCATACTTAGCTACTATCATAGATGTTTATCGCAGTCACGAAGCTCATCAATCCTCTCTTGAATAAATTATCTAGACAAGTATCGGATCTTAAAATTCTTCTTGAAGACCTCCCAAGTAACGGTCTCTAAATCTAAATGGAGCTTCTCCTCCTCATTCCACCACCAAACACCTACTCTATCCCTCAAAGTATGAATCACAACATGAGATTTTGTGTTGGTAGTACATGGACATAGTTTGAAGCATCCGCTCAAGCTAACTAACCAAACCTCAACCCAAAATCCAAATGTGTCTCCAGGTAAATGAGATGGATGAAGATTCAAAATCTCTCTCATATGATCTTCGCTTTCAACTTCCTACCTCTAAGTCTCTCACCATGGCCATCTCTCTGTCTAGGGATCCTAGGTCTCTCTCTATTTCCCTCAGCCCTATGTCCAGGATATCTCAGTGGTGAATCTGGTCTCGCTAACTATGCATGGGATTACTCCACTCTATGATCTTCATTTTACAGTGGAGGGCGTTGAGCCTCATCTGATGGCTCCTATCATGTTGGCTAGGTCTTCCCCTACTTCTCCACCTTGTATAGCCGTGTTGACCTCCCCATAAAGTCTGTAGGATCGGACACAATATAACATCAAAAACTTACTCAGGATGTGGTAGATAGAACTTGACATGAAAGAACTCATATATTTTGTGCCTTCTGCACAAACCAAGGTGAGAGTTAGTTCATCATCATCTAGGTTTATTTTAGTTTTCTAAGTTTTGTATGTTTTTAGTTATCCACAATTTCATGTGTTCTAAGTTAGAGTTGCACTAAGTTTACTATTTTTGTTTCTAAGTTTGCTTGTGGGTCCAAGCATTGAACCCATGGATCTGATACCGAGTTTAACGCCGACATATTCAACACACAAAACCCAAGAAAAACTCAATACTTAATTAGGAAAAATATGGAATATTGTTTTTGTTTAAAAGGGTTGCAACAAGATACTATCAACTAGGTTTAATTATTTCTTATTTAATAAATTCCACACATTTGTAATTTTTTCAAATATTAAATTAATAATTAACACTATTAATTTACATTAAGGCCACTTTAGGATAAATCCATTTCTAGGGTTTTCAACTCACCTTATTTAAAATATCAACTGGGTCAATATTTCATAAGTTAGTTTAATTCTTACTTCTCACAACAATTATCCATAATTTTCCCCAAAGATAGGTTATCTAACTAAAAATTTTAAATTTTAATTAACTAACCCTTATGATTGGTTACCTAAGTTACCCCTTCACAATCATTTAATTTATCCTTAATAGTCTAAGGCCATAGGTCTCAACTTATCCTATTCATTAAGTGGCCCCATTCATTAGATACCCATACCTTAATTAAAACATCCAACCCCATAAAGTGACCCAACTTGAAATATGTAGGGTTAATCCTCAACCCTTAGATTAAATGGTTTTGCACCCTTAGATCTAGATATTTTCAAATGAACCCTAAACATCCTTATGGGGTCTTCTTATTCATTCTTTTACCCTAAACTCATTCATTTTTTCCATTTTAATTTGTAGGTTGGAGGAGTGGAAGCCATGGAAGAAAGAAGTGAAACCATGGAGAAATTTCTTTTGATTGCTTTCACAATCGGGGAAATATTCCTCCATTCTTCGCTTTATGTAGTTTTGTTTATTCATCGGTTTCCTAAAGCAAGGCTATTTGGTTATTCTTCTTAAATTGATTACTTGGGGAAAACCCAATTTCATTAGATCTATGCGATTATACACTCATATACATATATACATTCTTGTATATATGTATATACGTGTATGTATATCTATTAAATGGTTGGATCTACCCTCAGGTTTCAAAAATAGAAAATTAAGCTATTGTTTTGAACAAAAACACGTTTTCAATATAAAAATATCGGTGCGAAGTAGTATGTACCGGTACCATTACTTGCTTAACCGGTTGTGGTTCTCATTGTCTACTAATGTCGGTATGACTACCGGTACCGATTATTGCAAATCGATCGATTTTTTTCAAATCACACAAAAATGTATATATTTTTCAATATATACATTTTTATGTGTTTCTACAAGTTTCAAGATAGTTATAAGCCTTTGTTTTATTATTTTATCGTGAGAGGAATTATACAACTGACTTGTTGGTTGTAGAATTTGATCTTTTGAAAACAAGCAACAATCGGGGACAACAGTCCCTCCTCTTTATGGGAGAGGTTCCCTTATTGAAATCCAAAAACCTTATTTACAGTATAAACATTTGTTAAATATTTTGGTGAGGATTTTGATATCTCTAGATGCATTTATCAAAGGTTTTCAATACAGAAGAAAATAGGAAAAGTTGGCAATTGATATTCAGAAACTAAGGATAGAGGAGCACTTTTAGATATATAGATTGCAGAATGATAACCTACTAATGCTATAATAAAATAACAAGATTTAGACTATGCATATAAAACACAGGACATGCATGTATTAGACACAAAGTTCCAAATACACTTATCAACTAAAAGACACAAAGTTCTTGCTTCAAATGCACATAGCCTTATATGAATCAGACAAAGAACAGAAAGAGGAAAAGCATGAGAGAGAGAGAGAGGGAGATTTAATTTTGTATTAATTATTTCAATGTTCTCTTTACATCTAGATACCAAAATTCTCGATCCTTTACAATGACAAGAAAAGTTCTTTAAATAACCCTGAGAAATGGTTACAGAAAGCCTTTTCAGTTTCCTTTCTTTTAATCTCAAAAGCTAATATCTAATTAAATATTATAACATCAACTTATCCCTTACTTTCATTAAACATGAATTAAAGGGATAAATTCACCTTGATTAGATATATTTATAATAATAAAGGAAAATATAAACTAGGAAGTCGAGACACTAGTTGAAGCACTTGTACTCCCCTTAGACCTTAGCACTTGATTCCTAAATCATTTCAATCCTACAACTATGTCCATTCCTTAGGGAGTTTTTGTATTGGAATTGTAATGATTCCAACTACCCAAACAATTTTCCATGTCTTTCTCAAATTCTACATTTTTCAAGAACTCTTTGTTGGCATCTGTGATGACAGCTTGAAGTGTACAAATTTCTTTCATATTTTCCTTGGAAATGGTGTCTTGCTTGAATAAATCTTCTTTAAAAAAATCCTTGAACTAAGATTTGATCTCCTGAATAGTAAATTTATCACTTGAATTCTCTTTGAAGATTTAGAAATGTATGTCTAGGAAGGCAGACATGACACATGCTTTAAAAGATTCTCATTTTTGTAGCATATTCCTAAGTTCACCGATGGCCTCCTCAAGAACCTTTATTTTCCAATCAATACTGAAAACCCATTGTTTGGATAGGTTCAATTTTGCATCATCAAAGACCCTATTAGCCAGAAGGATATACACATTTGTTTCACTCATCACTTTGAGATCTTGAATGCATTCACTCCACAAATTCAATTCTCTAGCCAACCCACTGAGTTTTGTAGAGAACTTCAATTGAACCTTGGCAATTTTCTTATATCCCTTGAATGCTTCTTCAATAAAATTTATGCCTATGATCATTAAATCATCCACCATAGCTTCCATTTCCTTACCATAAGTGGTATGCTTATGGGTGTCTTTGATGGCTTAGAATTCATCATTGGACAAGATAATAGGAGCTCGGATGGAAGCCAAGGGAGTAGGCTCAAGTACCTTATCTTCTTCCAATAAAGATTTTATGAAATTAAATAGAATTTTGTTTTCATCCTCCAACTTCTCCTATGTTTGCTTCCTTTTTCAACTCTTTCAATCACCTTAGAAAGAGTCTCCCTCATATTATGCACTTCATTTTCTGGGATTGATTCTCCAAGAGGAATTCTTGTCAACTCCAGATCACCCAATGATAAGTCCTTTTCATCTTTATCAAATTTGGGTTTTGTAATTTCCATGAACTGTTGGCCTTGAGAATCTGAGATCAATCTTGAGGTGATTTTGGCCTTCTTAGCTGGAGGGGGAGGAGTAGTTCCTAGAATAGTTTCTACTACATCAAACTTAGGAGCAGTTACACTTGGAGTGACCTTTCTTTTCTTACTCTCCAAAAATGGTTGCACCCAGGAAAATGAAGAACCGGAAGTGGAAGGAGAAATATATTCAAGTTCGAGATGCTTTTATGGCACTCGGGGTTTGCACATCAGCCACTTCCAATACAAAGGTATAAACTTTGGTGGTGATGTGATATTCTTTGGTATAGATTTCTATAGATTCTGAAACCATTTCCTTTGATTGATATTCCACCATATTACCCGATTAAGGTGTATTCACTTTAGGATTTTCTTGCTCTTTTTCCTAACTTTCATCATCATCATCCAAGTTAACAATAGTTTCCTTTAATTTATTTTGCTTAGGAGAGGGTTTTTTCTTGAATAACCTCAATTTCCTTATCTTCCTTCTTGGATTTCCCCTTTTTGGTGTATACAAGAGTTGAAGACTCTAGAGGAGAAGGAACAATTTTCTCAAGTGTCTCAGGAGCTAGCACATGTATTTCCTTCTGAGGAGTAGAAGTGTCTTGAGAAGTAGACATGTATTTCATCACTTTGAACATCTTCATTTTTATATCAAACCAAAGTCTAGTTCTCACCAGGACAAGATTATTTAGTTATTTTAAGTCATCTCTCTCCTTGACAAACCAATCAACGGTTTCAATAGGAGTGTGCTTAATTGATCTCTCATACTCCAGAGACTAAAATTCTTCATCATCATCTTCCAATCCTTTAGGGACATCAAATATACCAAAATCAATGATCTGCTATAGAGACAATCTCCCATAGTACCTTCTCCTGGACTCATAATCATCAAAACAATCTTCCCAGTAATCTTTGATATTAGAAAGGTGTTGATAACCCATTCTGAAGTTGGTAGAAATGAACCCTTTAATGTCAAAACAAGTTCTGGGCTTATAATAGTGAAGGGTAAGAGGAGCAATGGTCCTATCAATGTTTTGAGCATCCAAGGAAGTCTTACAAGTATAGTTGTCTAATGTGATTGGGAAATGAATTCCTACAATCTTTTTATCCCTGCATGTTCTATGTAATTTATCCAGTTGTCTATAGATTTCTACCAAATCCATCTTATCATTACAATACATGGGAAGTTTCAGGGGTTGCCCTCAAATCCAACCAATCTGATAAATGAAAACTTCCTGAATTGAGTGAAAACATTTCCATAGACACCGATCAATTGATTTTCATCTTCTGAAAATCTTAGCAGTATCTCCCTCAAGAAATATAACAATGTACATAGTGAATGCATCATTCACTCTCCTAAAATGATGATTACTGACTTTTAGGGTCAACTGTGGATGATACATATAAATAGGGGAATCTTTCTTGTTGTCCACATGGCAGAAACCCAACCACTCCCTATAAGCTGTAAAGGAGTACATCAAATAGGAGGTCATGTCAAAATTTTAGGTTCTGTGTACATTAGTCAACTACTCGGTAGGCTATCACAAATGATTCTTTCCTAGTTTAAGTTTTTCTTACCCTCACATATGATATTGATGTAGGGGCACATCAAATAGTGAAACTCAATGGTGGAGGGCATTCCCATAATTATGGCTAGGAGGGTTATTAAATCTTATAATTCCTCATAAAAATCAACCCTAAACATGGTATAAAGTAACCTTGAAGCTCCCGTTATCCCGATTTCACCCCTCGGGAAATATTAATCAAACATCACCCCCCATGAGAAGAAAATATAAGGGTCGTTTCAGTCCTACTAGCTCTCAATCGATCCCAAATCAAATTGGAGGAGTAAGGTCAAAAAAGGATGCCAATAATGTTAAAAGAGACTAGAGGCTCAACAGGAGAAAATCAGAGAAGAAGATCAAATTTTTCACACTTCACATACGAGTTGACACAGGGAAAAAACAAACACACTCATGGGAGGTGCCACGTGTCGACTCGGCGTAATTCAAAAGGTAGAGAAAATATAGACCCCAAATGAACGTAAATATTCCACTTGTCCAGGACCCAACCTAGTTACTCGAAATAAGTAGAAGGGACCCAAAAAAAGGAGGAAGAGAAGCAATCTGAATCGGCTAAGTACAACAAGGTTAGTGGAAGCCTCACATGTCTCATCAACACAAACTTTGAAGGTGTGACTGAAAGAAAGACCCTAAACTAGCACGGAACCTCCATGTGTCCAAGGCTCGAGAAAGAAAGAGTCAGTCATCAAAAATTACAAGACCGAGAAGGAGCCACGCATCATCTCAAAGATAACTTCGAGAGGTAAAAGCCAGAGGTAGGTCCCAAATGAGCATAAACTCTCCACATGTCTAAGGTCTGAGAAGGGGACACTGGCCATTGAAAATTCTAGGCTTAGGAAAGGTGAAGGAAATCTCCAGTGTCGGCATGATGCATCTTCAAGGTTAAAATCTGGAGGTGGTCCCCAAATGAGCGCAGGGTCCCCACATTGCTAGAAGTTAAAAAGGGGGGGTAGAACTGACCCTTAAATCAGCTAAACATAAGATGAAGATGTGGAAGGATCCACGTGTCTCTTTGGTGCTCATTCAAGAGATGAATCCAAAAGTGGTTCCCAAACATCTGCTAACTCTCCATGTGTCTCGGGTCAGGAATAATGTCTTCGCAAATAGGGGGCTCAGGAAAAGAACAAAAGAAATAGAGCAGACCCATGGATGATGCCATGTGTTGGTCCAATGCAATGTCAAGAGTGTAAAGGAGGGGGAAAAACCTTGAGACGCGTGGGCCCACCATGTGGATATCGACGAGTAGACTTTAAATTTGAAGCACCTTCAGGCGGCCATATCTTTCGACTAAGAGCTCAAAATTGAGAGGGAAAGGATTTTTCAAAGAGCTCCCAATGCCTACTACTCAACTATCACCATTAATGTTTCAACCCACCATTTTTAGGCTATAAAGTCTCCCACCTATCACCATGATGAAGAACGAACTCCTTTCTTTCCGAGAAAGGAACAACACATGGAGGCATAGGTCTTGCCATAAAGCCCATCATTGTTGTAGGTGGACTTTAATTCTTTCGGGGTGGTTAGAGTAGGCGGATTCAATGCTCTTCCAAGGGTGATTGAAGTAGGATTTAAACTTTCCCTCTTTCCTTTGACATGCGAGGATGATAATCAACAAGTGACCTTCCCCGTACCTAACCTCCCAAGGTCATGTTGAGACAGCCGGTGGTTTGAAATGTGGGTGACTTAGATGAAGTCACAACCGGGATTATGGTCAGTTTTCTATGATAGAAAAGCTACAGGCGAGGATGAGAATCGACAAGAAACTTTCCTAAAGCTAACTATGGGAGGATCAGTGACTAAGATCTGGTAGTGTGATCTCCTGGTAGCTGGAATGACAAAGGGGAGATTTAGAGGCTATGAACGGGTAGCGTAAATTCCCTATGGTTTATCCTCCTAATTAGGATCTAAGTGTTAATCTAGTTTTGAAGTCTCTGAATTAACTTAAACTGAAAATAATAATTTATACTACTTGCTGAAAGGGAAACTAATCTAAACAAAATACATGATTGAAACATTATAATTACAAACAACAATTAAAATACTTTTATACTAAAACTAAACAAGTGAGATAACCCGGTGTGGTTATTCACCTGTGCAAATGTGTGAATCTAGATGAAAGAAAACTAATTAACTTAATTGAAAACCTTCAATCTTACCTCAGAAGTGAGGAACAAATCATAGCTTCTCAGAAACTATCATTCCCCACAACTTCCCGGAAATACTGAAAGCAAGCTTTAACTAAAATAAAATGATTTACTACTCTATTTGATATATTATAACTACAACTTTGACGATTTAAACCTGGAGTTTATAGAGCAGAGGTAAATCTAGTTGTTTTGTAGCTTGTCCCCTTAGTGTGATCTCTTCATTCTTGCGTGTTCATGTGAATCTAGAAAGAGTAGGAGTATAGTGGCATCAGTGAGAGAAGGCACTGGGAAAATGGTAATTTGAAGGTAAAATGACACAAAGCACAAGTAGGAGAAGGATGGCACAAGTGAATTGAGCTTGGCCTATGTGATTCCTAGTAGGGTCATTGCAGAAGTGATGAAACAAAATGATAAATAGCAGGTACTCAAACAATGAGCAATAACAACTTCGGAGAAACACAATGAAGTACAAGTAGGAGAGGGATGGTGCAAGTGAACTGAGCTTGGCCTATGTGATTCCTAGCAGGATCGTTGTAGGTATACAGCTGAGGTGTAACTAAATGTTCAGGGTTCTAATACATGCTAGTGGGATTCTTCTATGCAACAGGTAGTAATGAAATGATTCATAAACAAACCTGGAAGAGATAAGAAAAGAAATCTTCTGATCAAAAGCTTCTCCCTAGATCCTAAACTTTTGTCTCTCTATATCTATTCCCCATATCTCTCTCTCTACTTAAGTGCAAGCATGCTTATTTATAGCATTTGCAATCATCAGAAGACAAGTTTGAATTGAACTCCTCTATTATAAACAAAGAGAAATCACTATTTACCAGTGGCCAAAACATAAATGCAAGCAAGAGTGGTTGAGAAATGCGATGCAAATTGAATTTTTACATTGACGAAAGCGTTGGAATGTTCTAGAAAATGTGCATAGGACCACCGCCCTACGTAGGGCAGCGTGATTAAAGACTTGCCACCGCCTTGTCTAGGTGGCGATCACGAGACCGCCGCCCGCAGCGGGCAGGGTGATAGTCCTATAACTTAAAGACTAAAATGCAAGGAAAAGTGGGATAGAGGTTAGAACAAAACATGCAAAAGTTAGACAAGGATTTTTAGGATGTAAATGTATACTTGGCAAGATTTTCTAGATTTCGAACACCTTGTGAAGAGATTTGAATCATCATTAGGGTTTTCGTAACCTCTCTCCGGTAGTACAATACCTACATTTTGGTACCACATACATATTGCCCCCTCGAGAAGCATTTTAGTTATGAAGAGGCATAAAATGGTGGGTCCAGTATGGAGGTCCCGAAATGGGAGTTAGAAGCTATACCTGACATGCCTATGTGCTGAAATGTCACCATCCAAATTCCCGCTATCTCATAAAATGAAAAAGGGACTCAAGTGTAGATAGATAAAATAAATCAAAAATAAATACTAAATTAAAATGAAATGAGGACTTACCATTTTGCGAGGATAAGAACTTACCTCCATCGGCACTCCAACTCTGTGAAAGAACTTTCAAAATAAGTTAGAATATTATATATATAAAATAAGCTCATTTTCCTATTCATTTACGCATATCGATTTGGTGGTTTTTGAGCTCTAGGACCCACGATAACCATTTTCGACGAGGCTATAGTCAAAATGTTCATTGTTAGATTGTGATCATGCCTCTGAGAGCATGACATCGACCTACAAAGTCTGAGGTTAGTTTTTCTCAATTCATTTATTTTAAACCTAAAATGTAAAAATGTTGAAATCTTTGTCTTGGGGGGATTATTTTTGGAAATGTTAGTTTTAAATGAGTCTCTAGGGGTGCCCATAGGGTAGGTCTTTATTTTGTCAAAAATGATGTATTTTTTTTTTTGAAAGTGTTTTTAGGGCTTTGGGAGTGTTTGCCGATTTAGGACAGGACTACCGCCCTACACAAGCCGGCGGTCATGGGACCTCCGCCCTATGATAGTGGTGGTTATAGGACCACCACCTCAGAAGGTAGCAGTTATGGAACCGCCACTCTACACAGGTGGTGGTTCTGAAAAAATGCAAAAAAAGATGTATTATTTAATTGTTTTTGCATTTTTGACATTTTTATATGTTTTTGATGATTTTTCCAGTTGGATTATGTTACTAACTTACTCTTTTTCTCTATTTTGGGTGGATGCAGAAGAAGGAGGAGTATATCAGATGGAGTAGAGAGAGGGAGTGTGATTGGCTCCCAGCAGTGTTAGAGGCACTGACCCAGACAGAGTGAGACACTCTGCAGAGGGCCGATATTTGGAGGATCGCATAGGTTCCTCATGTTGTGCCTACTAGTCACATATTGTGTGACTTATTTTCATACTGGGATGTAGACCATGGAATACCTTTTGGTTACCAAGTGTTAGGGGTGAGTGGACTATCACCCTAGAGGACATCTATCATACTGGGGGTTCCGATTCTTGGGAGGCGGCTGTCTCTTAAGACAACAGTATCCAGGTCTCAGATAGTTCAGTGGGCTACCTACATGGGAGATGTTGTTGTCTCCATGGGCTTGAAGAAGGGGGTGAAGGTATATTCCATTGCTTGCTTCTCCTATCCATATGATCCGTAAGGCTATTATGGGTATCTTGGCCTCACAGTTGATTGGGGACAAGGGAGGGGATACTCTCTTATATTGTTGGGCTCCCATTATCACACATATTGAGGCCCATGGCCATGTTTACGCTTGGGGAGAAGACATTCTTGGGACCACCTACCATGATTTATATAGGGTGGTCAAATTATAGGGGCAATCATTGAGTCACCCTACTCTAGTTATGAGTTGGGTGTATGAGCACATCATTCCCTATGGGAGAGGTGTACAGTAGAGGATCCGGGGCTATCAGGGTAGGTAGTGAGGTGGACAGGGATGACTGTACTCATGATGCCACACCAACCAATGGCTTCTCTGACTATTGTAGACATGGAGGCCACTCTTTATCAGGCCATGGTAGGGTTATGGGGAGAGGGACACATACACTGATTGCCTGTTATTCTATAGGTCAGCGGTAGACAGGATAGGGAGGTTGGAGACTCACCCATTTGATAGAGTACCTCAACAGTTTGGCCTCCCTTACATTGATATGTTTTCTTTTAGTAGGCTAGTGGGCACGAGTGTTTGTTTCGTGAGGCCAGGGAGGTCCTAGAGGCCGAGGTTGGACCACGGTTACTCCCGAGTTCCCATTGCAGCTAGGTGGGTGGTTCGTGCTCGAGGGGTAGTTGGTGCTCCTCGAGCACCCTTACTTATGATCGGGGCTACTCCTGCTCATAGTGGAGAGGGAGATGAGCCCATTGATGTGGAACTCAGACTCTGAGGAGTTCACCGGAGAGAGGAGACAAAGGAGGAGACTGTGGGAGAGGAGATGGAGGTGGGGCCGGTGGGACATACCGAGGAGGATGATAGTGATTCTGAGTGGCATGACACTCAGGATATCTTGAAGGGCCGAGAGGGTGGAGGAGAGTGTAGAGAAGGTGACTCTAATCTCATAGGAGTTTCCTTCTCATGACATTGGGGGAGATGATGAGATCGTGGTAGGACGTCATTTCTTTCCATATTTGGGAGGCTCCATCCAGTCGCAACAACATCGATTGCAGTGGCACGAGATCTAGAGACCCTACCTAGATGCCTGGAGATCCGAGTGAGTTACTACTCTTTTCTTGATTTTGTTTTAGCTAGAAATGTTTAGTTGATATTTCCCTTTTGTTGTTTCGTTTTTTTTTTACTTTATTTTTGGCTATTTTCTAACTTGTTATTTCTCTTTTTATTTACAGAAATTCTTGAGGGATGGTGAGACTTGATTCACCGAGTGTGCATGGACACCCTATTTCTCCCCTCAGAGAGTACTTGGGCCAAGCTTATGAGGACGTTGAGATCCTCATTAGCTAACCAACATACTTGATGTGTTTTCCCCTATCTGGAAGGTGGCGAAGTTATGACCTCCCTTCATGCTGAGGTAGCTAGATATAGGACTACTAAGCGCTTGATGAGGAGGAGTCATTCTCATAGTGAGACCATAGCTATTGGCCATGATCATGAGCCCTCAGTTCATTCAGAGTGTCATCATAGTAGGAGTCCTAGACGTGGTCGTGCACCTTCTGAGGGATCCCACAGGGATTGAGAGACCATGGTGTCTTTTTGTAGTGATTTTTGTTGGATGTTTATACGAGTGTTTTTGTACTTTTCGAGCTCATTGAGCATTTTGACCATGCCTAGTGCATGATGGCATTGTATATAAAACATGATATATATATATATATATATATATCTTTTTGGATCTAGATCTTCTTGTATCTAGAATTTTGTGATTCGTTTCCTATGTGTACACTAGATGTTTTTAGAATCTTTATTTTTATATGCTTTTCAGAATGTATGTAATGGATGACAAGTGATAACAAATGTTGAACATAATGTTTCTCTTTTATTTGTTTTTGTAATGCTGATATGTGATGATGCAAACATATTGTAGTACTTGAACTTTTGGCTTCTTTGGGAAATGTTTGTTTCTTCTTCTTATTTTGGAAAAATGTGATGAATATATAGTGATAATGAGATGAACTTTCCCCACTCCTAACTCCACACAACTAGTAAGATGCGAGGGCTCAACACCAAGAGTTGGGAAGGGTGTAAATTATATGAGTTTGACAAAATGAAAATGATGAGAGAAAGACAAGGTATTGACAGAAATCAAATTTAAACCTACGTACTTACTCCTACTCAAACTACTACATAGTTCAGAATGTAACTTACTTTCCAGTTTATCTAGACTTAGATCCATGGATGGCAACTTGGTTGAAAAAATCCAGTTTTGAGGATTTGATCTCTTTGGAATTTGGATACTTAATTTCACTTAACACACTTTTTTGCATTTTTAAAATGCTAAGATTCACTAATTTGCGTGAATGGACCCCTACACCTTGTCTCATGCTACTAGTAGGAAGCATGGGCTCATCACCGAAGGCAGGATATAGGTGAGTAAGGGCACTTCTTTCCTTTCTCAACCTTGCATCACTAGTAAGAGATGCGGGCTCATCACCGAAGGTTGGTGGGTAAAGAAGTGTGTAAAATAAAATATTCTATTTTGTTTAGTATTTTTATTTAATTTGACATTTCTGATTTGTGATTTTGGAGTATCCTTGTTTCAAAGAGATGTAAGAAGGATAGATGTGACACCAAGAAGCTTCTAGAACAAACCGTAGGTAAGAACAACTTAACCAAGTAGAAAAGAGTGAGTATGACCAAGTATGCAGGCCTTGGTATGGTTTTTGTCAAGACTTTATTTGTCGAATTGATGAAATGATTTCAAAACTATTTGATGATATTATGAAAATTGAAGGGATATGATTTGAATGCTTTTGCCAATATTTTCAGAAGCTTGTAATAAATTGCTTAAGAATAAGTTCCTTGACCACAAAATTTATGAAATGAGTGAACAAAATGAACTTAACTGAATGACTAATGCAATGCAACTGCAACAATGTACATATGAAAATGCAGGTGGAACTATATGTCATGATATCTAAGGTGAAGAAAGTTGGTGAATATCGAATTCTTCACCCCTAGAAGTACATAATGGAGAACCATTATCCTCAAAATTTTCATTCTCTTGATGAGGGCCTACCATTCTGGGTTTGAACTTACAACCTTTTCCCAGAAGTGTATATGTCCAATTATTAAAATCATTTTTCTGAAAGAGGCATTCGCATGCCTCTTTGTCATGTTTTTGAGAGATGATATGTGGGTGAGCATGACTATGCTGCTCGACCTTTTCTCCCATGTGGAGCATTGTGTTTATTTGTAACTTTTGTCGAGTGATGAGGTCTTGCCCCATGGATATGGAAAACTTAGTTTCAGATGCACATGGGTCAAAACTAGGGTTTAGAATAGAACAACGCCTAGAGATGGTTTTGATGGGCATTGTTTCAATTTCAAATTTCCCTTCTTCATTTGTTAATTCTATCATGTTCATATCTAGACCTAGGTCATCGGAGGGAAGAGATGCTATACCGAGAAGACTACCCATTCCCTATGGTTCAAATGGGAGGAAGATTGGCTCGTCATTCTCCAAGAGTTTCATAATTCTGTTGTGGTTTTAGTGGACACTGTTTCCATAGATATTGATTTACCTTTATCTATCTTTGCCACCTCAAATGTTTTTGGGTCAACAACTTCAACCTCTGGACTATGATTGGGACTAACTCTTTTGTTGGAGGTGGTTTGTTTAATTGATTCGTGGGAAGCTCATACTCTGTATGGACTCCTTTCTTTTTCTTGAGGTTTTCTAAGTGTATATCGAAGGGTTTAGGATCCCCTTGAGTGATGAAGACCTTTCCTAGGTGTAAAAACTTACTTCTTGGAATAACGTGGAAGGGATTTCCTTCATGTAATGTATCCATGGGCAATGAGAATCATATTATAGTTGGTTTCCCGATCTATAATATAAAATTTAGTGAGGATTGTTTTGGGTCCTAAAGTGACTGGTAGTACTATAGTCCCGATTGAAGTTTCCTTGAGGCTATCATAGCCCCTTAGCATGTTTCATGTCGAGGAACAACTTTTTCTCCATATCCAAGTTTTTGAAGAAAAGTAAAGGGGACTACGTTAACTACTGCCCCATCATCAATCATTGCATGCTTAACGTAGTTGTTATAAACCCAAACCTACAAGTGCAAGGGTGGATCACCTCTACGTGAGATTTCAGCATCTGTTGGCATTTTACTTATGTCAAATACAAACTCAGTATCCCTATCTAGCTGCCCCGGAGGGTGGATGTCAAAGTCTACATGGTTTATTTGAGCACTAGGAGGTGGTGTAACATGGTTTAGATGACCAAGACCTAATGCATTGAGCAACGCAAAGTGATGCGTGGGTGAATTCTCAACAAATCTAGAAATGAAATGTGAGAAAAGGTCTTGTTCAAATCTAGATATCAAATCATAGGATCCTACTGGTTTAGCGATTGTAGGAACTTCATCCCGTGCAAAGAAAATATCGGTAGGGGTTGTGAAACATATTCCTTTGTCTAAGTTGTTGCATTAATTTCATGCTCAACTTCTAGCTCAATTAATCCCAAGATTTTTGCATTACCATTTGAACATAGGTTAGGAGCAATCCAGAGTTGTCAAGAGTTGAGGCATCTTGATCATTATTTCCTATTATGACACCTTTGTTTGTCCCATTTGGATCTAACTTGTTATTGTTAGAATGATTCGGGAGAGGATCATTGAAAATCTTAAGAGGTGCATTTTGAGGGGAAATTGATCCCATATAGGTGTTTGCGTGGGTAGTGTAGGACTTGCCAAAAACATGTCTATAAAGAGTTGTTTTTGATCATCTGGTAAATTTTGTAAGAATTTGTTGTAGTTGTGGTAGGTCCTAGTATCATGACCTCAGATTTTGTGAAAGCCACAGTATAAATTGGGATTATAGTCCCATGATCATTGGTTTGAACCTTGTTGTGGCCCAAAATTTTGGTTAGGCTGTTGATTGTTATAGTTGTAATTTTGAGGTTGTGGCCTTTGGCTTTGGTTTTGATATCCATTTTCCTCCGTAATTTCTATTTCAAATTTTCTGATGTATGTATTAGGAATAGAATGTTGTTGTTGTATAATGTTAGTAGGATGATTAAAATCCAATAGAAGATAATCGTTGGAGTGAAGTTATTATTGCATTGATTATTAGCAATAATGTATAGTACGGTAATAGTCAAACATTTAGGTCCTTTGTGGTAAAAATAAATATTTTTCGTAAGTGGTTAAGGATGTTAAAATGTCAAAGTTTGGGTAGGTAGATTAAGTAGGGTCTACATGATTAGAATTAGAAATATTATATTAGTTAAGGACAGGATGAGGTCATAAATATTTTGTGTATTTTATTTGTAAAACTCTCGAGTCTAAAAATGTGGAACCCATGTGAAATGATAAGGTTTATCTTATCTTAAAAGATAAGCTTACATGAATGAATAAATTAAGGTATGGAATATGATTCATGTTTGAGAGTATTTCTTATCCTATCTTAGAGATAAGATGGATAAGCTATGCAAGTTCTATAAATAAAGAGGCCACCCCCTCATTTGCTCTTGTTTCATGTGTAAGGAAGTCCCTTAGTGAGAAATATTTATGAAGTGTGTAAAGGAAGCCATTTGATTAAAGGTGTGTTGAAGAAGCCATTAAGAGGTAATTGTAAAGTTTCTCCCATAGTATTGGTGGAAGGTAAGTGAAGTCAATAACACTTGAAGTTTCATGGGTGAGATTGTAACAATTTCATGTTAATATTATAATTTACTTTGATATTTCATATTTGTCATCATTCCTTCTTATCATAGTCGATGGTATTCTTGTGTTATGTTTGTTGTTTTGTTTCCAAATTACATCCACCAAACTAAATACTTTGTGCATTAGTAAATAATCATAAATCAATGACATATTCGTCAAAAGCACTCAATAATTATCATAGTGCATTAATTAATGATGACAAGCCTTTGAATTTGGCTTTCCTATCCATCTAGGCCTTAGGTAAGGCCTTGTCCTTGGATTTTTAATAAATTGTGGAGGAAAATTAAAATCCATAGTTTTGATTCCATTTAACCAGTAAATTATTATTGCAATGATTTTAATCTCCTTATAATAGTAAATCGCACAATATGGTCTTTTGGCATGATCGGTGACTCCACCGTTTAATTAACCCCATGGTTTTAACTAAGGATCTTGGGTCCTGATTGGTATTTCCCATATTTGGATAAGTCATAGTGTTTTGATTAGGAGTGATTAATCTCCCATTTGTTCCATAAGTCTTACCACCACTAATCATGTTTTACCTTTATCTATTCAGAGAGATGTCGAGTACTTCATCATAAGTCCTTAGCGGGAACTTCTAGAATTCTTCCTTTATCTCTCTATTGAGAGAATGAAGATAATAAGTTGCACTAGTTCCATTTGATCCATGTTTGAGCACTTCATGAGTAGAAGAGTTAAACCATATTTGAATAAAATGAGCATGGGAGGTTCATTATACTCTTGTTTAATATGTAAGAATTCCTCATTCCTATTCTTAACAATTTGTAGATATCAAAATCTTTGATAAAATCCACAAGTTGTTTGAATGAGTGTATCGAGGCTTTAGGTATTTCAGGGTAATACCCTCTAAGGTTTTAGGGAATATCTTAGTAAAAACCACATACCAAGGGAGAAATTATCAAATGGCTGTGGCATAGGCCTTGATATGTGCATTTAGATCTCCCTCCACTTTGTATTTGGGAAAGTCGGGAAGAGGTCTTGGAAGCATGACACTTCATATGGTGAAATCTAGAGGCTCTTTTAAATATTCTGAGTAAGTCCCTACCGCATAGGTTTCGACCATCGATGGTGCCTGCTGAGGGGGTGGAGGTGGAATGGGTTGTTGATATGGCATAGCATATGTATTTGTAGGGACATAAGGAAATTCCTATGGTTGATTGAACATCCCAAGAGAGGAGAACATGTCTCCTTGTGGTGATTTTGAATAAATGTTTAAGTAGGGAGGAACATTGCTTTGGTATGGATTGTTTGGTGCTAAACCGGAGGTATCATACTTTCAACTGGAGTGGCATTTGAAAATGTGGTTCTAGTTGGTGTTTTTGTGGATAGCTATATGAATGTTGAGGAGGCATGCCTAACGTGCCTATTCCTATGAGGAGGTCAACTTGGTTGGGATGATGTGGAGGGTTGGGAATTCCTGCTTTCCTAAAATGTGAATTTTGATTTCCTAAGCAAGCTCTAATCCTCTAACCTTCTCAACTAAGGCTGAGATGACCTCGATTGGTGAAGACATAGTGTTTTTCTTTAATGGTAGTTGTTGTACACCTTGAGGTTATAGAAGGGTATGGTACCCTTCTATGGATTGATCATTACCCTCACAAGCTTCACCGAGGGTATTTCCCATACGTGGAGGAACGAGGGTGTTTTCTTGGAGTAGGGTATCAGGTTGTGTTTGCAAACTTCCTATAAGTGGGTACATGTTTTGGAAGCATTGTTCACTTCTAGCATAGCACACTAAATACTCCTCATCCAAAAATGGGAGTGGATCTTTGACTGTCTACTGATTTGTGGTCTGAAAAAAACCCGAGGAGATGAAATGGATTCTCCAGTAAACGTCATATTGTTAGAGCCCAGGGCTATGGTTGTTTTTTTTGTGTGAGCTAATCCAAATCCTCAATTCGGAATGAAGAAATAGAGATAGTTCTAGTTGAGGATAATTTTGTGATGACAAGTAGTTACTTGAATAGTTATCAGCCCATGCAGAAAGTGAGGGTGATGGTTGTCTATTTGTTTGACCGTAATGTGCTTCGAGACTTGAGAGAGGTCACCATATGTGTCGTATCTTGACATATTTGGGGGTATATAAATACCCACATAATAATGGGAAAGAGCGAAGATGGATGAAAGAAATGAAAATAAAAGTGGAATGGTTGTTTGCTTCATGTTGGGTTCACCAATTTCGTATGATAGAAAAGTGACATGCGAAGATGATAATCAGCAAGTGACCTTCCACATACCCGACCTCCCGAGGTCGTGCCGAGATAGCTAGTGATTTGAAATGCGGGTGACTTAGATGAAGTCACAATTGGGATTATGGTTAATTTTCTATGATAGAAAAGCTACAGCGAGGATGAGAATCGGTAAGCAACTTTCCTAAAGCTAACTATGGGAGGATCAGTGACTAAGATCTGGTAGTGTGATCTCCTAGTAGCTGGAATGACAAAGGGGAGATTTAGAGGCTATGAATGGGTAGTGTAAATTCCCTATGGTTTATCCTCCTAACTAGGATCTAAGTGTTAATCTAGTTTTGAAGTCTCTGAATTAACTTAAACTAAAAATAATAATTTATACTATTACTGAAAGGGAAACTAATCTAAAAAAAATACACGATTAAAACATTATAATTACAAACAACAATTAAAATACTTTTATACTAAAACTAAACAAGTGAGATAACCGGTGTGGTTATTCACCTGTGTAAATGTGTGAATCTAGATGAAAGACAACTAATTAACTTAATTGAAAACCTTCAATCTTACCTCAAAAGTGAGGAACAAATCATAGCTTCTCAGAAACTATCATTCCCCACAACTTCCACAGTAATATTGAAGGCAATTTAACTAAAATAAAATGATTTACTACTCTATTTGATATATAACTTTTGACGATTTAAACCTAGAGTTTACATAAAAAGGTAAATCCAATTGTTTTTAGCTTGTCCCCTCAGTGTGATCTCTTCGTTCTTACATGTTCATGTGAATCCAGAAAGAGTAGGAGTATAGTGGCATCAGTGAGAGAAGGCACTGGGAAAATGGTAATTTGAAGGTAAAATGGCATGAAGCACAAGTAGGAGAAGGATGGTGTAAGTGAACTAAGCTTGGCCTATGCGATTCCTAGCAGGGTCATTACAGAAGTGATGAAACAAAATGATAAATAGCAGGTACTCAAACAATGAGCAATAGCAGCTTCGGAGAAACACAATGAAGTACAAGTAGGAGAGGGATGGCACAAGTGAATTGAGCTTGGCCTATGCGATTCCTAGCAAGATCGTTGTAGGTATACAGTGAGGCGTAACTAAATGTTCAGGGTTCTAATACATGCTAGTGGGATTATTCTATGCAGCAGGTAGTAATGAAATGATTCATAAACAAACTTGGAAGAGATAAGAACATAAATATTCTCATCAAAAGCTTTTCCCTAGATCCTAAAATTTTGGCTCTCTATATTTTTTGATCAAAATCTTCTCCCTAGATCCTAAAATTTCATCTCTATATCTATTCCTCATATCTCTCTCTCTACTTAAGTGAAAGAATGCTTATTTATAGCATTCGCAATCATCAGAAGACAAATTTGAACTGAACTCCTCTATTATAAACAAAGAGAAATCACTATTTACCAGGCAGCCAAAACATAAATGCAAGTAAGATTGGTTGAGAAATGCGGATGCAAATTGAATTTTTAAGTTGAAAAAATCATTGAAACGTTCTAGAAAACGCATAGGATCACGCCTGCTCTAGGCGGTGGTCATGGGACCACCGGCTAGTCAGGGGACCACTACCCATGGTAGTGCTATAACTTAAAGACTAAAATGCAAGGAAAAAGGGGGCAGAGGTTAGAACAAAACATGCAAAAGTTGGACAAGGCTTTTTAGGATGCAAATGTATACTTGGTGAGATTTTCTAGATTCTAAACACCTTGCAAAGAGATCTGAATCATCATTGGGGTTTCTGTAACCTCTCTCTGGTAGTACAGTACCTACATTTTTGGGTATGTACAATATACTATGCATACTTCGATGTCTGTTGTAGGTCTTGAAAAGTCCAAGCTCAGGACAGGCCGGAGGAAGCCTCCATGCATCAAAGACAATGCATCTTTAAGGTAAAAATCAAGAGCGGCCCCCAATAAATGTAGTCTCACCACGTGGCCAAAAGTAAAAAGGGGAGGTAGAACCGTTTGTTGAATTGGCTAAGCATAAGGTGAGGTAGTGGAAGGAGACACATGTCTCGTCGGGGCTCTTTCAAGAGGTGAATCCAAAAGTGATCCCCAAACATGCGCCAACTCTCCACATGTCTCATGTCGTGAGTGAGTGTCTCCGCCAAAAGAGGGGCTTAGGAAAATAACAAAATAAATAGAGAAGGCCGACAAAAGATGCCACGTGTCACTCGCACAACTTCAATAGTGTACGGGAGGGGAAAACCATGAGACACGTGGGGCCGACACATGGATATGGGCGAGTAGACTCTAAATCTGAAGTACCTTCAAATAGCCATATCTTTCGACCAAGATCTCAGAATTGAGTGGGAAATGAATTTTTGGAGAGCTACTCACCTACCACCATAAATGTTTTGACATGCCATTTTCTAGGCTATCAAGTCTCCCACCTATCACCATGATGAAGAATGGACTCCTTTCTTTCCCAACAAGGAACAACACATGGAGGCATGGGTCTTGCAGTAAAGCCCATCATTGTTGTAAGAAGATTTCAATGCTTTCTAGGGTGGTTAGAGTAGGTGGATTCAATGCTCTTCTAGGGGTGGTTGAAGCAGGATTCAAATTTTCCCTCTCTCCTTCTCTCATTCTTCTATATATTGTAAAGGAGGGGCATATTTCTAAGGGTTGGTCATCTTTTCTCTCCTACCCCTCTCTCTTTCTTCCCTAGGGTCGAATGTGGAGCTTAAGCCTCCTCTCATGGCTCTGTAATGGTGTTTTCTTACCTCTTTCCCATTGATGATGTACTATGTGAACTCATGGAGCAATAAAATTTGTTTTGTGATGCATTTTGTCCATCCTTATTTTATTATCTCTTCTTTCCTCTCATCATTGCAGGGTATATTGTGCATAATTCTTATGTCTATTGCAGATTTTGAGAGATGTGTTTAATGGGTTTGAAGTGGTGTTCTATGTGAACTCCATCTTTTGTTTTTGATGCATCCATCCATCCTCTCCATTGCTCACCTCTCTCAATTTCAAGCATCGAGATTGTGACCAACACTCCCTTTTCTTGGTGCTATCACCTTGTTAGTGTAGGAATTCCTTCTTTATGCACTTTCTCTCTCCCTATCTCCTTGGCAAATTATGAGGATAGGTGTAGTTAGACGTCATTTCTACATTAGGAGTAGTTTAGCATAGGGATTAAGAAAAAGAAGCCGGATTTCTCTAGAGGTCCATCTCAAGTTCAAAAGTCCCACATCTTGAGAGATGGTCCAATGTTATGTAGTCACACCAAATGCCCCACTCAAATCGAGGCCATTCGGGGGATGATGTGATTTTTTCATCAATGTTTTTGCATGCCCGATGGGACAGTTTGAAGCACCTTGCCACTTCACTTCATCAGGTTTGATTTGCTGTTGGTGAAGATTTCAGCCTTTAGACGCACTTTCAAGCACATCCGGCAGACTCCATCTGGTCAACAACCCACATCTCTGAGGTTGCAGACCTTCTTCCCATCCATTTCCACCCACTATTCCTTCCACATCTTTCATCTTCTACCATTCATGAAGTTTTGCAATCATGACTTCATTCCCATCTTGGAATCCACACTTGCAGCAACAATAGTGCAATCCGCCTCCAATGTATTTCCCAACTCCTCCAAATCAGTATTATGATCAAATCCAAAACCATTATGGTTACCCATATAAGCGAGTTTCAAAACCATTTTGGCCAAAAAGTTTATCAAGAGCAAGGGTACGCATACGATGGTGACAGTTATGTGGAGAACATTGATTTGTTGGAGAAGATTCAAATAATGGAGGCTAGCATGGTGCAGTCTAGGGCTACAACATAGATGAAGGCATTTAGGATTGGTTGCAGGGTACCTTGTCCATGGGAAGACCCTTTTCCAAGATCTAGTACAACTGCAGAGAAGCTTGACTTCATGATTGAAATGCTGCCCCAACTTACGCAGTGGACTTAAGAGATAGAGGCCTATGAGCTTGGTGCCAGACAACCTTGTCAATGGGTAAGTCCACTACCTCATAGCTTTTCTTTTCCTCTTCCCTAATTAGTATCATCGCAAGTGTCATCCGTCTAGTTTCTTATTTGCTATCCCAAGTGTTTATTTCCCTTCTCCATCTTCTAATCTTCCATCTCACCTCATTTCCTCTTCCCTCTTTCCTTCCAAATCCAAGTCCCCTCCACCACAGATAAACAAACAACTAGTGGAGACCCCACCCAACATTCCTCCTACTCTCCCAAGTCCATGTAAGGGAGAGACTCCAAAAACCAATCAAGGAGAGAAACAAGAAGAAGAGCCAATAAAAGAAGAAATTATCAAAATCTTGGTAAGCTTTGCTCTTAGATTCATAATTACAAAGATTTCCTTGTTTGTTAATCCCATGGATGAGGCTAGATTCAAGCCACAAATGGTGGAAGCTTTAGCTACAGTGCAAGTGCAGGAAGAAGGAGCTACTCCAAATTGAAAAGAAGAGGAGAGCATTCAAGTTGTGGAGGAGAACCATATGGTTTTAGATGGAAAAAGTACAAAGTAATCCATAGAAGAGCCTTTAGTTCTTCCTCCCACTTCATCCCCTTTAGGATCTAATGTTGAAGAAGAGTTTGAGCTTTCAAACTTCATATTTGAGAATGAGGGGAACCATGGTGAGAAAATTACAGATCTGAAGGACACCATGAATGAAGTTCAACACACACATCAGGACAATGAAGAGGTAGATTATCTATCTAACTTGGAGGATTGTCTTGATGGAGAGGATCTCAAGGATATCACATCATTTTCTCCTCCATCATCCACCTTCCAAGCACATGAGTCCACTGCCATGGAGGAGAGCATCCAAGGATAGCAGCTTGCATCTCACAATGGCCCTCTGGAACCAAGGTTGGAGGATCATGATCTTCCATATTGTTCTCAAGAAGAGGAAGGAAAGAACACGAGGATCCCATCTCTCCCACACCATCCACCTAAGAAGGTCCATAGGAAGACTCCATCCTTGGAGTTGAAATTCAGAACCATGGGCACATTCAAAGGACCAGACCATGCCCAATCAGGTACTTAGCTTCATTGGAGCTAACACAGAAGCTAAAACTAGTCATGACCACTTCAAGGCATGAGGATGAGTATCAAAGCACCAAGGGTCACCATCAACACCTCCAGGAGTCCAATGTCAATCAACTTGAGGAGGTATTTTTGATTGATGTTGATACCTTGATGATTTGGGTGGAAGATCGGCCTCTTGTCAGTTTCTCACTCATAATAAGAGCCATGTTCAGTGCCAAATCATATACATGGCCACATTTTTGAAGAAGGGAAGCTATTTCTCCCTTCTTGTAGTAGGCTTTGTTTAGCTTTTCTTTGATAGGGTTAGTGTAGGAGTAGGAGTAGATTTTATTTCAGTAGAACAAGTGCTTTTGCACACTTTGCATGTCTTATTTGAGGCATGTATGATTTAATATTTGTATATAAGCTTTTTTCGTATTGCTCCGGAGGTAAAATGCACCAAGCCCTTCAATATTTATTGCAGGGAGACCCATAGTTACCTATAATAGTTGTTGGTTTCAAAATGAAGCAAATACAAAGCAACTAAAATTGGTTTTCAAGGCAGTCCATTCCTAGGGACAGGTGAAGGCCCCATGTCAAGACAATTTTAAACTCACAGAACCTCATTTCTTAGATTTTCTTATGAAAATTGAGAGTGCGAGATAGTGGGGTAGGTTCGGGGTCAACAAGTGTAAGCATTCGGGCCTATGGTTTTAGGGACAAGATCGTATCAGACTATCATTCGTGACCCCATGTCCAATGGATGCAACAAGACAACTGGTCTCTTCATCTAGCAGAAAAATGTCCCCGTGAGTCACCAAACTGTTATCCCAATTTTACCCCCTTGGGGAAAAATTGATCAAACATGACCCTGCATAGAAGAAACTATAAGGGTCGGTTTATTCCTGTGAAATCTCAAGTGATCCCAAATAAAAGTGGAGGAGTAAGGTCAAAAAAGGAGGCCAATAATGTTAAAAGAGACTAGAGGCTCAATAGGAGAAAATCAAAGAAGAAGCTTGAAGTTTTCAGACTTCACATATGAGTTGACTCGGGGCCGAACAAATAGACTTGTGGGAGGCACCATGTGTCAACTCAGCGTAATTCCAAAAGGAACGAGATAAATAGAGAGCCCAAATGATCGTGAAGCTTCCATACATCCAAGACCCAACGTAGTCACTCCTAAATTAGCATAAGGGACCTAGCCAAAAATAGAGGAAGAGGAACAAGCTGAATCAGCTAAGTACAAAAGAGTCAATGGAAGCCTCCACATGTCTCATTGGTGCAACTTCAAATGCATGACCCAAAGAAACACCCCGAACTAGTGTGGAGCCTCCACATATCCAAAGTTTGAGAAAGAAAAAGTCATTCAACGAAAATTCCAGGACCGACGCGGAAGGAGCCATGCGTTAGCTCGCCTGACAACTTTGGAGGTAAAATCCAGAGGCGAGTCCCAAACGGCGCCAACCCTCCACATGTCTAAGGTCTGAAAAGGGGACACCAGCTGTTGAAAATTATATCTCGGGATAGGAAAAAGGAAGCCTCCATGCGTCAGCGTGATGCATCTTCAAGGTTAAAATCTTGAGGCGGTCCCCCAAATGAGTGCAGGGCTCCCCACGTGGCCGTAAGTCAAAAAGATCGGCATAACCGATTGTTGAATCAGCTAAGCATAAGGTGAGGATTTGGAAGGATCCACGTGTCTCTTCGACATTCTTTCAAGAGGTGAATCGGAAAGCAGTTCCCAAACATGTGGAAACTCTCCATGTGTTTTAGGTAAGGAAAAATTTCTTCACCAATAAGCAGGGCTCAAGAAAAGAACAAAAGAAATAAAGTAGGCCCATGGATGATTCCATGTGTCATTCTTGTGTAACTTCAAGAGTGTAGAGGAGGGGCTGAAACATTGAGATGTGTGGGCCCACCACATGGATATGGGCGAGTAGACTCTAATTCTCAAAGCACCTTAAGGTGGAAATATCTTTCGACCAAGAACTTGGAATTGAGTGGGAAAGGACTTTTCAAAGAGATATCGATTGCTGCTACTCTCACCTGTCACTATTAATGTTTTGACCCACCATTTTGAGGATGTCAAGTCTCCCACCTATTGCCATGATGAAAAACGGACTCCTTTCTTTCCCAGCAAGCAACAACACATGGAGGCATGGGTCTTATAGTAAAAGCCCATCATTGTTGTAGGTGTATTTTAATTATTTCTAGGGTGGTTAAAGTAAATGGAATCAATGCTCTTCTAGGGGTGGTTGAAGCAGGATTCAAACTTTCCCTCTCTCCTTCTCTCATTCTTATATATATTGTAAAGGAGGGGCATATTTCTAAGGGTTGGTCATCTTTTCTCTCCTTCCCCTCTCTCTTTCTTCCCCGTGGGTTGAATTTGGAGCTTAAGCCTCCTCTCATGGATCTGTAATGTGTTTTCTTTCCTCTTTCTTGTTGATGATGTATTATGTGAACTCATGGAGCAATAAAATTTGATTTGTGATGCATTTTGTTCATCCTTCCTTATTTTATTGTCTCTTCTTACCTCTCATCATTGCAAGGTATCTTGTGTATACTTCGATGTCAGTTGTAGGTTTTGAAAGTGGTGTTTTCTCAGAACTCTATCTTTGGTTTGTGATGCATCTGTCCATCCTCTCCATTGCTCACCTCTCTCCATTTCAAGCATCTGAGATTATGACCAGCACTCCCTTTTTCTTGGTGCTATCACCTCATTAGTGTAGGAATTCCCTTTTATGCACTTTCTCTCTCCTTATCTACCTAACATTGTTAGGATCGGTGTAAGTAAGACATCATTTCTGCATTAGGAGTAGTTTAGCATTAGGATTAGGAAAAATAAGCCATATTTCTTGAGGTCCATCTCAAGTTCTGAAGTCCCATAGCTTGAGAGATGGTCCCATGTTATGTAGTCACACCGAATGCCCCACTCGGATCTGTGGCCATTCGAGGGTGCTTTGTGATTTTTAATCAACAACTCCTTTCCTAGGGTTCTTAAACTAGGACTTGGCTACTCTACTCTTGTATTGTTCATTGTCTTGATCCCAAATAGTGTGATCCTTATCCTTGGTTAGGATATTTATACCTTCAACTATGGTAATGCTAAAATAGGTGTGAATAAAATCCTCATATAGCCTAGCCACCACCTGACCTTGAGGATCAATAATTTCTTTTGTATCAGGGTTGAAACATGAACTACAAACAAGAAATGTTTTAGCACACTTGACTGAAATGGGAAAACCATCTACCTTAGTAATTTCAATATCTTTGATTAATTAGGAAATGGGAGTATGGTTTTGACAGTTAAGGTGTGCCCAAAAATCATCCGAATCCAAATGTTGAGCCTCACTATCACTCGATATCTGGTATAGCAATCTCTAAGGTAGAGAGGTGTTCATACCCTTTGAAATTAATCTTCATTTTGAAACAGGAGTAGAAGATCATCGTGAGAACAATTCCTTTGATTCCTCGATCAATACCCTGAAGATTGACGGCTTCTCTCCTGTACCTATAGATTCAAAAACAATGGAACAAGACTCGACCATGGCTATGAATAGTGCAGAGGAGGGAAACTTGAATGCTCAATAGTAATTTGCAAGTGAGGTGGTGAAAATGACCGATTACCCAAATATTTATAAGCATTTAAACCCGGGAGGTCAAATGAGGTGAAATTGATGAGGCAATTAATACTTTATGTTGACCTTGAAATAATGAAAATCGTAAGGTGGGACAAAAGTGCACAGCTCTCCCATGGGACATCGAGATGCTTATGACACAAGGAAATCAAATACCCAATTTGTAGAAAAAGTGGAAAAATGTTGCACAACTCTCGCAAGGGACATCGAGACAGCTAGGATGCACAAAGCCGAAAAGACCAATACTGAAAGAAAAGCAAGACCAATCGACTATAGTAAAAAATTGGGGAAAAGAATCCTAGAGGAACTTGGGTCATGAGGGACAAAAAAATCTGGAATACCCACAAAACACTGAAAATGCTTCCAAACTCAAAATTTTACAAAAAGACTTACTGTTTAGAACTAGATTATTCAAGGAAGACCTCGAAAAGGGCATTTAGCAATCACCAAAACAGAAAAATTTTAAGAATAGAGAGGAAAATTTATAACTCTTGAGGAGGTGACAACACAACTAATGAAAAGAATTATTTTGTTAGATTGTTGGAATTTTACAAAGACCGATATCGGTGTGTGTGCTCTGCGACACCAATTGGTCGACCAAGTCGATCCTTTGTGTAAAAATAGTTTATTTAAAAGGATATATATAAACATATATATTGAGTAATATATATATATATATATATATATATATATATATATATATATATATATATATATATATAAATCCAATCCGAGTTCTAAGTTTTTAGTTAATATAACAAAAATCCATAAGTGCAAAAGTTTACTTCCTTTTTTATTTAAATGCACCAAATGAGTAGTTTTCCCATTATAACAAGGTATGAAATTTGAATACAAGATTTCCTTTTAGACTACAATGCATTTACTTATAAAAGAGAGAAAATATCTTAACCATTTATTAAATGCAAGTTTTTTTTCCTTTCACAACAAGAATGGTAACCATTTCAACAAAGAAGAACAAGTATACCTTCCATATATATTTCCAATTCAAACACAACTATTTTTTTATTACAAGATGAAAGCACAAACAACTTGATTTCATTTCCAGATTTGAGGGAAAATACATTTTCAATTAAATACAACTTTCAAGTCCTTCTTTCCAACCATTTCAAAAACATAACTTGATAATAAAATTTACAAGAGGCATTTCTTTAAAATACAAGAGTATACAAGCCTTCCACTCCAAGGTGGAAACAACATAGTCAAATTTACAAAGTAACTATCTTTTTTTTAATCTTCCACAAAACAATCTCTTTCAAGATGACAACTTGAACTCCTCTATTTCTCCAAAATCCAATCACACACAACAAAATAAGGGGAGTAGGAAACACTCTCCACCCAACCTATAATCTAATGAGCAGGAGAATCCTTCCTCCTCATTGGCCCCGAGCCCCGACAATGAAGCAATATGAGGTATCAAGCAACCAAGGCAACTTTTACATGGCTTCAACAATAATTATTTACACAAACTTTTAACACAATAATCACAATATAAAAACAATAACAATCATACATTTTTCCCAAGAACAAAGGCTCAATATCCAAGCCAAGACAGAGATGAAACATGGGGACTTACTTATTCCTCCCAATGGGTTAAGCTCCCACTTTAAAATCCTCCCATAGGAACTCAAAACACATACCAACAAGATTCTTATGCCTCGCTCAAAGTCTTATGCCTCCGTCATACTGTTATGTCTTCCTCAAATAACACATACATGATAATTACAAATTTCACTTATCTAAAAGGTGGGACACCCAACCCAAACTCCCTCCCAAAAAATACAACAATAATCTTATGCCTCCTAAAAATATCCCCATTTTATTTTTTCTACAAAACCTAAAATCCATACTATCCCCAAAATCAAAACATACAACATTCATTCATTTATAAAAATTTCGCAACAAAATAAACATACAATGCATGTTTGAAGTCCTAACCTTGCCATTGCAAGAGTATCTAATCCACAAGCACAAGATCCAAGCTTTTCAAATTCCATTCCAAGAACAAAAATCTCCAAACCTCCCAACAAGCACTTCCAAAACAAGATCCTCCAAAATGTAGAGTGAAATATAAAACAATGTACATCCAAAACTTCAAAACAACTTGAATAAATAAAAAAAATAAGAGGAGGGTGAGGTGGATCCATGTAGGATTCCACATCACTTCTCCTCAACTCCACATCACATGGTCAAACACCAAACTCAAAGCTCAATAAATTGGTGGGTGAAAATGTGACAAGTTCTCCTTACACACACAAACCAAAAGCCATACTCCAAATGACAAAATTAAAATATCTTGTAAGAAGGTGTAATAACTTCACCTTTTTAGCCTCTTAAACACATAATGGGGCCTAATTTTTACCTCTTACCCTATAGGTATAGTGGGTAGGTTAATTTAATAGGTGTGGGACAAGCTTGTCCCACAAGCCTCTAAAAATGGTCCTTAAGTCAAAATCCGAGTTTGACATGCAAGGTTGAGTACACAACACTAAAATCAATAAGGTCATTTCAAATCCATAATAAAATCAAGGACAATCTACAAAAATTAAATACCCCTAGGTCACATCCCAAATTGATTGAATTAGCAAGATTAATCAACTTAAATAAGGGTACATTAAATAAAAAAATAAAGTGAATCACAATACTATAGTAAATCACATAGAAAATAATTAAAACAAAAGGAAAACAATCCATTTACCAAAGGTCACATTTGAGGTCACCCCCAATGGGAACTCCTAAAACAATTTCATGTTCAACATAACAACATGCACATAACACAAGTTGCCAATGTGACCAGTTACCAATACCCAAAATTCTTTCATTGTTGGTCTCCTATCCCCTTTTGTTTGTTGTGTTATAATTTCCTACAAAATCAAAACAATACCTCTCTGGTCTTGTGGTCATATCAATGACCTCGAAACAATAAAAAAACATATAAATATCGATTCACATTATCAAATAACATAACTAAATCATCACTACAATCAAGAAATTCACAAATTGTTCACAGTTTCAAAATATTTCAATTTTATCATTTCATCAATCAATAATAAGATCACAAGACTAGCTAGATTGTCTAAAAAAATCTATGTATCAAAATCCAATGTGTTAGTATATATATAAAGTAGTAACTCTAGATCATCATCAATACTGAAATATCAATCCATGCATATAATTCACACTATGAGTCACCACATATCTAAAATCAAAATATCTATAATGTCTAACAAAATACTAATCAAATATAATAATGTCCATCTATCAATGTCTACTAATCAAATATGATAAAAAGTCCATGCCTCCAATCCAAAGTAAGAAAAAATCATAGTAAGATCAATGTTGAAGAGGAGTGGGCACTACGACTTAGATTTCAATCACACTAAAAATATTCTAGGAGAACTATTTGAGGATTGATTTCACATAAATAATGTAGTGTATCACTTATATGGGTTCAAAAACTGGGTTTGACCACCAAGGGTACTCCAACCTCACCCCACACACGTGATCTATCCTTTTAGTTTTCTAATGATTTCATGAATTATAAGGCAAGGTGTTAGGGTTTCCACTTTATTATAGTGATTATAGGTCATCTTGAAGTTGTGTGAGTAGGAGATACATACAAAAAAATTGTTCTAAGAAATAAAATCATGTCAAAAGTTTCAAATATCAACTACTAGTAGGCCCAAGATTGTGTAATCCATCTAAGACCTTAAATTTGTAGTATGAAGCATACAAAATTTACACAGTCCTACCATTTCTAAATTTTCCAATTCAAAACTTGTAATGAAGTATCTCAAAAAAATTTCTTCCTTTTACACTTGTCTTCACATCTAAATTTCCTCTATTATGACTTGTAAATATAATTCTTCTTCTCTTCTTACATATTTGATCTATAATTTATCATTTTATTATTTATTGCAAGATTTAATGCAATATTATTCTTCCGAATGCAAAATTGTAAATTTATTATATCATAATAACCCCCTATTACAAACCCTTATATACTCTTTATTTTTTTCACTTCCATAACATAGATTTAATTAGGGTGTAAGCATTTCGTGAACCCAATTATTTAATCACATTTATTTCTCAAACTGTAGTAGCTTTGTGTTTACCCTACTAGTTTTGGTGTATAATTCCAAGTATCATGGGTAATTATCACTATCATCATCTCTATCTCAAGCCATAGCGTTCTTTTCCTTACTTTACTAGAATCTACCCTCCCTTTAACTAGATGTATGCTTCTCCTTCATGTTAGGATAGAAAAATTGTTGCAATTTTCTACTTGTGATGAATTTCAGGTCCTTACTCTTATAAGAATGCAAACTATATGCCTCCCATCTTTATGTATAGTGATTCACACCCTTTGGATTCTAGCACAAATAATATTCACTCCATTTTCACTCTTCATAGGTTGTAATTTTACAATCCAAATAGGTTATCTCTATGGATTATCTTTCAATTTGTGTTATCACCACTATCTCAAAACCAAAAAATCTACAATTGCAACCTTCTCAGTGATAATTCACTCATTCAACTTGTGCATTGTAAACAATGCTCAAATAATTACTTGATTGCAATATTTTTTCTCTCCCTCCACTTCTTGAGATTAATACAAGTTTGTTTCCTAGTAATAATTTTAATGATAATATGACTTTGATTATCATTATTGTCTTGGTCATACCAGTGATCTTGATTAATCTTCATTATTTTATAAAAGAAATTTTTGATGCTAACATTACTAAATGGACACTACCCATATCACCATTTTTACCTACTAATAATTATAATATGTCACATGCCTCATATTTTAATCATAACACTATTATATATTCTTTAACGAGGTCTCATAATTATCATAAAAATTCTCTCCCTCTTTCTTATGGCCAATTATTGGATATTCTTCCACCATGGCTAGTTATTAATTTTGGTGATGTTGTTCATCAATTCCACATATATTTTTACACTATTAATATATTTAATGATCTTAAGTTGAATCTTATCATTCTATTGATGACTCATCATGGGATTCATAACCTTAATTTTTTTGCACACTAATTCTTGTTGTATATTTTTGGGATTATCTTTTCAATTTTTCGTAGTTCTTCGCTTTTAGGCTACTCGATCACATATTTACTCTAGTAGTTTTTGTATCAATTTCATTCCAAAGTACATATGTATTTATTGTACAATTAAACTAATTATTTTGTTGAGTTTATCACCTTTCCCCCCTTGGTATTCAATTAGATTTCTAGACACGTATATCATTTAACACAATACATCCTACCATAGATCTTCTATGACACATGCCATGGATTCTACATCGATTACACATATGCATCCTTTTTATTTTCTCACACATGTGGGGCCTACGTCTCCTTCACACCCCAAGTATGTTGTGATTATTCATAAGGATATAATTGGGCATCTCTTGTATTAGCCCTCTTTTTTTGTATATAGATATTTTGAAAATAATATAAAAATGTTAATATAATACATAATACAAAACCATTCACATATTTGTTAAAATACAAAAGCAAGACATGATTATGCTTTGATTGGCTATCTTTTTACTTTATACATGTTGTTTTCCCACAGGTTTGATGGATAAAATATATTGTTTATGTACTCTTTATACACATGTTTTCATGATGTATATTGATTGTGATATAGGACACACAAAGGATGCCAAACAATGATTAATATTGTATTGATTCCTACCCATTGATACTAATATTTGGGTGTATCTCCTACACTACATAGGTACTTTTGTTTGAATACAATTAATTTATATTTCCTCATTGTGCTTAATTATATGCATAATGCTTATGCTATATTTTGAGCTAATGGGACTAACATGTGTACTTTTTCTAATTCTCACCTATCTTGATACCTATATGTTCACTATAATTTCTTATACTTTTTTGATATTAGATTAACATTAGTTACTTATAATTATTGCTTCCTTATTTGAATATTGTTATGGTTGACTCCTTTCCTATGGTTTTCTATTTAATTTCTTGATTAAAACTCTATCATTCCTTATTGTATATGGCATGAGTTCCTTGATTATCTTCGACAACGTAGGTGTATCATGCTTGTGGATATGTGCATATCTTACATGTTTTCAATTTCTTCTTTGTATGTGCCACACAATCCGTTCTATTACAAGTGTCTTGTATTACTTTGGGTGTGTGACGATTGTGTTTTTATTCCTCTTTGTGAATCTATTTCTATTGATATACTATAACTACTCTAGTTTGTGACATGATTGATTTTCTACTCTAATTATTCTATGATAGTTTTTCAAAAAAATTGTTATTGTTATACACAAATATTATTTATTGTTACGTGTTATCTTTTTTTCTCTGCATGTCATAGTTCCCACCATGTTATACCCCTTATTAAGTTATAGGTTCACGATAGTGGCCACCATTCTAGATTTCTATGTTATCTAGTGTAGATTTTAAGACTTATCACATAGGGGTACAGTATATATTATTTTGATTTTTTCACTCAAATTATTTATCACACATACCTCATAAGAAGGAAAATTCATCAAGATATATTCTACATTTATATATAGAGTATAGATATACATAGAACAAGTCTATGCATGGTATAGATCGTGGGAAACATGCACATATACTAGAAATTAGTATAATCCAAAGTAGTTTAAAATAATATTGTATCTAGTTAAGATCGTGTGATGGTACTAACCAAGATGGACATTCCCATATAGAGGACACATTCTAAGGAATTTCAAGTTTAATTAAATTCTATCAACCATCTACAATCTTTTTTTATACGAGTTTCAAATACATATTACTTACTTCATAAAATTATACACAGGCACATGATTATTTCATTCCTCCTCCTCTACACTATTGAGACATGATTGCAAGAATAAGGTTTTTAGGCAGCGTTCACCTTCTCCCCTATGATATTTTACAATCTATACACTCGTTTTTAGTAGTATATACCTTACGGGGGCATGGTGTATTTATTCATCTTTTGTTTAGCTTTCTTAGTAGTTACAAAATTACAAAATTGGACTTATATCCATATTTAAAGGTGTGTTCCATGGGTATTTTGGAAGTTATCAAAGAGGATAAGTTATTCCTAGGTTGTCCTAGTCTTATATCACAATTTTATCCAATGTTTAATGTATTGAGAAAATACGTTATTTGTGGGTTGTTATTTTTATTTTATAAAGTCTCAAATGAGGTAATTTGGTTCCTATCTCTCTAGTGTTATGTTGCACTCAACACCTTATTTTTCCTTTGGAAAATAAATGGGAATGATCACCCCTAATCCTATGACATCTCAACAAAAGTTATGAATCTCCGAAAGGTAATTTTTGGGAGTTCATCCTTCTACAATGTGAATAGGCGTATTAGAATTCAATTTTTTGCATATCTTTCAATTGTTTTTGGATAGTTATAAGTTATAAGAATTATATATATTGAGTTATACTTCAGTTTCAATCACAAATGTTGACTCCACTCTCTATTGCGGGTTTCCTCGTTGTGTGTTCCAACACCAACACATCGAGAAATACTCTAGAGTGAATAAAAATTGTGCATGGACACTCAAGTATGTTTTTCTTTAATCTGTAATTTTTAATTACACTCTTAAAAGGGGAGGAACCGTAAACACTACTATTTGGTAACTTTTCGTTTTGTAATTCTAAGATTGGATATGCTCCTTGCTAATACAAATGCTCACATTCGAATTAAATAAAATTTGATCTATATCTCTTCCATGAGTTTCTTAAATTTATAAACTCTTCTATCATCATTTCAATAAATATTATTAAATAAAAATAGTAAAAACATTTAAGTAAATCATGACACAACATTATGTTTTGTATCACGAGTCCTCATGTCTAAAACCATGCAAATGGTTTGGATGTTGAATCTATTCATAATTGATTCATATGGTCTTTCCCATTTTCATTCTCTAACTTTGGATTTGATGTGAATATATTTATTGTGTCATTTAATCTTCCTAAGGTTGGAATTGTTGTAATATTTCACATACAATTCAATATAAATCTATAACTAGCATGGCACTTTTACAAGATCTTATTCCAAATATCACTCCAAAAGCACTCAAGGGACTCCTAAATTTGTCAAAATTAGTTGTACATCAAATAGAGAAGTCTCTACTACATATATGAAGTACTCAACTAGGTAAATGATTCTACATAAATCCATTTCAAAGAAAATAAAGGTCATAGAGCCATGTCATAACAAAGAGAAAATCCAATCCAATTGTTGTCAAACGGTTTTAGGGAACAAAATTTAAGGTCACGTAGTAGAGGCACACTACATCACACTAGTACCACACTGGGTACATTTTATACTATATAGTTAGCCCGTTATCTTTGTCTCAAGAGACACAGGGAATCCCTAGGGTTTGGATTAGATCTCAATCTCACATGAAAAAAATCTAAGATATCTACATGAGTCTTGATCCCACATGATGGCATGTAGTACACAACTGGATTGGTTCAATAACTTGGGTTCACTCGAAAGGGTAATCCAACCTCACCACACACACATGATTTGTCCTTTTGGTTTTTAAAAAAATTCATTTAACTACAACTCGTCCAAAAATGGTATGAGTGTGAGTGAGATCTGAGAGAAATAAATTTCATAAATTTGAAGCAATAAAAAAATTAGCTCTAAGTACCAAAAGTTCCAACACCATACAATTCAAGTCAAAACTATACGATTCCAACATTTAGCATACAAAAATTATATAGTCCTATATCTACTAATTTTTCCAATTTTTAACTTGTAACAAAGCATCACAAGTTTCGATCTACTGTTCCACTTGTCTCGCAAATTCATATCTTCTCTGCTATAACCTTTATATTTAAGTATTCTTCTCATTTTTTTGTATTTGAGTTATTGTTTACCATTTAATCAATCATTGTAAGTTTTAACTCATTATTTTGGTTATGAATAGTTAAGTGTACATTGATTAGATCATGATAATCACCATGTTATAAACCCTAACATCCTCTTTATATTTTTGCACTTACATAACATAGATTTAGTGAGGGTGTTAACAATATCATCTCATTTTTCAATACCTTTAAAAATGTGTTGTTTTTAAGTTTTGATTTGGCACACTCGGAGGTGTTGTAAGAAACAAAACTCAATATTATAGGTCCCAAAACCTAGAAAATAATGTTTTGTTTGCTAAACAAAATACTACATGTTAAATACATGTCTATTAATTAATGTTAGGTTGAACTTCAAAATATTTGAAATGACTAAATCTTGAATTGATTAAATTTAGAAAAACTATATTCTAAATAGCAATTTGTACAACGATAAATAATTTAAAATGTCCCAAGTGACCCATACTCTTCATATTTAGTGAAATATATTTAAAGCCCAACTTTTTTTATATAGAGGGTTAAAAGAGGGTTTTTCTAGGGACCATACCCTGTTACAAAAGGGGTGCTCTAACATCCATATATATAAATAAACATATAAAAAAACAAAACAAAAATAGCTAAAGAAAATATCCTGAAAACATCCCAAATACAGCCATAATGAAGCTTAAGTACATCCAAAACCCAACTATGAAGCAACAAAACAACCAAAGGTCATTTTTGAATCTTTACTTGGTACAAAATCTGGAGGAGGACTTACATAAAAATCCCTCAAAGAACACCATATAGTCCTTCAAGGGGCCCTAAAAAGCTTACGACCCCTGATCTTGTTTCTCATATTTCTATCACAATGTGGAACAATCTGGTTGTATTTATCTCTTCTTGACTGAACATTAGTCTAACCATCCTCGAACTCCTCCTCTCTGCCACCAAAATTCAATATAGAAATTTTTTTATATCCCTCGCCCTCCTAGAATTCCAAGATTTTCAGCTTGCTAGGGTGAAGGTTTTTGTGTGCGTTCTTCTTTCTGATATTGGTCTTAAAAGGTCCTTGTTTATCCTTAGTAACTTGAAGAGCTATCTCAATTTTTATTTCACCAAGAGACTTGCAAAGATGAGACTTCTGAATCTCATTTCTCCCAACCTCCTTATCTAAGATTTTCCCTTCCATTTGATCACCGATCTCATGGGATCCATTCACCCAACTTCTGATTGAACCACCGTACCCTTTTCAGCAGAAGTAGATATCCAAGGCTATCCAATTCTTCCAATGTAGGGCCCAAATCCAATTTTTCCAATAAAATATCATTCCCACCATTCAATTAGATGAGAGGAATCCAAAAGGTGGATCCCACTCCCACCATAAGAAAGGCCCTGGGTCAATTGATTTCCGCCACATTCACACCATTCTTGCAGTTGGGGTGAGATAACCAGCATAAATCTGGGGCACGCAACCTAACTAATAGCAACCATATGTGTCACCTCCAACATAGGCGCAGATTCACCCTTAACCAATAATAGTTGGGAAGAGGTGGATTTCTTCACCCAAACCTGTGGAGGAGCCTCACAGCCCCCTGCACCATGTCCTGTTTCCAAAAATTTCACACAAAAACACTAGATCCCACATAGATAAGCTATTGGACCTAGACCCCATGATTGGAAATGAGCCAAATGGAAGTAGGGACTGGTTTTCCAGCAGAAACACTGATGCAAAAATGAGCCTCGATCATTCTCGTACAATCTTTTGTGGTAGGATCGACTACAAGGAAGACCCCAAAAGGATTGGAAATACCGAGAAGCATGTCAGACTCACAAAACTCCACAGGCATGATAGGAATCCTTACCCAAACAAGAAGATCACTAGGAACAGGGCTACAAAGAAAGTTTTCAGGAACCCATTTTGGCCATACTCATGACAATTTTTCCAAAAACCAAGGGCCCTCGTGTAAAACCGTTAGGAAATCATCATGCAAAAGAAAATGCTAGAGAAAAGAGTCATTTTACATGGCAACTATGTCAGTGTTTCCCTTGGGTCGCCATTTGCGTTTAGCCCAACATCCAACCGCCTCTATATTTGGATGGGTCCCCACAAATCTGCCCTTTAAAGCCCAACTTATACTCAACATTTTTACTAAATATGGTGAAATTCCCTTCCTTAAAAACAGTTTAGTTCCGAAAATCATATACCCCAAAAATTTTATGCATTTATGCTTATTTTTTCAATCGTAAATGTGAACATGATAATTTCTATTGGATATGTTTTTCTTAATTTCATGTTTTCCCCACATGATTTGTGATATTTTTAAAACCTATCTACGTGTACTTATATTTTTATTCATTATAATTTGACCTCAGAATTACAATATTTTCCATTTGCATTCCAGAAATTGTATTGAGAGGATGTAACATTCATAGGTAAAATAGTGATCTCTACCTTACAACAATCATTCAAATCTACATTTTCCAATATTGTTTTTTAAAGGGATTTCTCATGATCCATGTTAGCAAATTTAAATTAATACATTGTTAAGGGTCGGTTATGCTGGAAGTTATTCCTGTATTATTGGCATCTCCACTGACCGACAGTTCCCCTGTAACCATCCTGGTCTACTTGTAGATATCCGCTCTCTGTGTTGTGTTTTTATCAAGGCAAGGCATTTAATCATTATTGCTTCTATTTCTGCCTTCATTGGTATCAGAGCATCCCCTCGGCATGGCGTTTTGGAGCAGCACAAGATCTTGGGATGTGCGGGAGAAAGCAAATCATTACGTGGCAATCAAACCGACGTGGAGTCTCCATTAAACAGTGCAGTGGAGCAACCTGTTTTGTTTGGCAACGACCTGTGGATTTGGCAGCAACAAATAAGTGAAAATAAGACCTTGTTCGGCATGTAGACCTGTAAGTATCGCGTGGCTATCAAAATACATTCTCCAATCTTCTGTTTTGGTGTTTGGAAAAGTAATTGAGGACGTGGGAGCAACCCGTGGAAGGGAAGTGACCAACATTGAATCTGGCAGGGTCGTTTAAGGACTTTGTTTTTTTTTTTGTTGTCTTTGACACTTTCTGGCACAACCAGTCTTGAAATTAGTGCATCATAAAGCCAAAGACCAGCGACCAGTTTTGGTAAACGACCAGCGACCAGCAGACCAGTGTTGGCAAAAGACCAGCCACCAGCGACCAGGAGACATGCAACATAAAGCAAACTACCAGCGACCAGTTTTGGCAAAGGGAGAGCATGGATCCATTCCAATTATGTCCCAACATCGGTTGCTCAAGTCATTTTTGCTGAGGAAAATAGAAGTTGCGGAGATTCTGTTTTTCTCTTTGTTTCCTATTTCCACAAGAAGAAAAACTTCTGAAATCATCCCTATCAGATCTCTAAACAGTTTAGCTTCCAGGAAATGGAAATTCTCTAACTGGCAGTAATCAGCCATCTATTAAAAATCCTAGTCTTTCTCGTGAAGTAATACAACTAGAGTTTTTGGAAATGAGAGATATTGATATGCTTTTAGGTCCTCATGAGAAGGACAGAAAATGGATTTTGAAGAATTCCATAATACAGTTTACCAGGAACCTATGAGTTTTCATAGTCATGAGGTCCAAGCTAATTCAAATGGAACTGTAGTTGACTCATCAAGTCGAGTGGTATCTTAAAAAATGAGCCTCAAAGCCATATTTGTTAATTAAATAGCAACATACTTTGGAGGCTGGAGAATAAACGGAGGTTGTAGGACAATTGGCATCCTCTCATCAATCACTTACGATGGGGTCGTATCATTTCTTTGGTGAATTTTTTGTTAGTATTTATTTTTGTTGTGCCTTGTGTTGTTTTGTTTTGGGCAGTTTTTTTCAATAAAGATGCAGAGCATTTTCCAGTTTGGTACCTCATAAATGAAGGAAATTGTGAGGAGAAAAATCACTAAAGTAGCGCTTGGTTCTTGTGTAAAGGGTTTGTGGAAATTCGAGAAACCACCAAAGTGTACATATGAGACCTCCGGTCATCTCCAGGTTCGTAGTCAACCTGCAATCGAAAAACCATAGGGGTTCGTGGTAATCTAGAGAAACCAGAAACCACCGAAGGTGTTAGTAAAGAGATGTACTCATGTCACTTCCAGGTTTGTGGTAATCTTGCAAGGAAAAACCAAGGTGTCACCAAGACCATGAAGCCGCAAAGATGGCTAGGCACCTCAAAGGTGAACACAATACATGGAGAATGTACAAACTTTTGCCATGTTTGGAATAAGGAGGGTCCACTATCTGGAAATATGATGTTTGTAATAAACAATATATTAAGGGGACATTTTTAGAAAATTTAAATTAATACATTGTTAAGGATCGATTATCTTTGGCGCAGTTGTTCCTACTTTCGTCGCATCTCCAATGACCGATGCTTCCGCTTGACAACCGTCTTGGTATACTTGTATAAATTTGTTGTGTAACAATCAAAGCAATGCATTTAGTCATTTGTGCTTCTATTTCTTCCTTCAATCAATAAGTTTGTTTATCGAGAGGCAAAAGAGGGTTAAGAAGATGCTAGCCCATACAACGGTGAAGACAAAGATATGTCAATGAGGAACAATTGAGAGAACCTCTACCATCGAAAAAGTGAGAAGAAACAAACAACACATCCAAAACAATAGCCCATCCATATAACAACCCATACAAACCTCATCCCTTAGACCCCACTCAATCCATAAGTTAATCAATAGGTTATTATACTAATATTTTTCTAGAATAATTTATGTTAGGGTAATAATTTTTTCCTTTGTTATTTTCTCAAATAAAAATTTGGATTTTCATAACCACGAGACCTTATAAAAGGGAACAATTATCTTGAAAATACACATATAATGGATGAGCTAATAGAATCATACAATGGTTTTGAATAAAACACACAGGATATAGAGGTAATATATTTTACCAAATAATATGAAACAAGTCATGGAACAATTAACTCTATCAATAATGAAATAAATATTATCCCTATAAGTCTAGAAAACTTATAAAACACTATGAGTTAGCCAAAAAATTCCAGAATTTGGTTTTACATAAATAATAAAATAAATCTATCCATTAACCTTGCACTCAGTATTAAATAAATTTCAAAAAGTAAAATATGGCATAGTTATATAAAATAATATTAATGAATTATTAATAAATAAAAATATGGATTTTTTAAAATGCTATCTTGTTTATCAAAATCTAGATTGAAACATCACAAAAATGACATTCGACAACATGTGGATGTAGTGAAATAGATAAGACCCTAGAAAATCAACATGAACATAGATGTTTCTCTAGAAGCATCAATTTACTCTCCAAGGACTATCAAGTAACATTTCTAGAAACTTATGCCAAGTGTAATAGGAGCATGGGCTTGTTTGATCCCAAACGTAATAAGGCTATGGCTTATGCCAAATCTACCCCATTTGTTAGTTTTGGGATGATTTGATTTAATTTGATTCAAATTTCATGAGGAAAGGACTAATTTTCATATTCAACAACGTTTGTCTGTGTCTGCCTCCTCTGCATGCTCAAATTTTGAGTTATTGGCCCCCTCACATGGAAGATAGGCTGGATATATTTCCCACTACTCGTGGATTTTTAATTGTTGCATTTAGAAACCCTTCAGATAGGGATCTCATTTTTGGAAAAGTTTGGGGATTTTAATCCCACTTGCTTTTAATGAAACTTTGGTTTCTTTTGTTTAACCCGGTTCATATACTTTCAAAGTTAAACTGGTATGGATTCATCTTCCATACTTGTCACTTCAATTTTGGTTAGAAAATTTCTTAATTGCTATTGGAAACACCTTAGGGAAATGCTTAGCTATTGATCCAAAAACTGATGATTTGGAGCATACAATATTTGCTTGAATCTTGGTTGATATGGATACTTCTTTTTATTTCCCCCACTATTGATTTGAAAGTTGAAGATAGAATGTGGACTCAAAATATGGATTATGAAGGGTTTCCCTTTAGATGTCATATTTTCTTTTCTCTTGGCCATTTAGCATCATATTTGTCATGTGGTTAGAAAACATGCTAAAGGTAGAATCTCATGGTGGAAGAACTCTAATCCTAGTCACCTGGTGGTGAATGATGTCATAGATAGTGTACTTGACTCTAATTCTTTGAAATCATTTAAACCTGAAGAGCACATTGAAGTATTGATTCTAATAAAAAACAATGAATATGTAAATCCAAATATGGAAGGGGATTGGAATGTTGTGTGTAAGAAAAAGAAAGAGACTATCTCCCCCTAAAGATGTAGCTAAGATCCAAAGGGAAGGGGCTAAATAGTTAAGATAGTTGTTAGTTTTATTGTTATTAGTTTGTTGTTCTTGGTTTGATGTTGTTATTTTTTGTTCTTCAATGCCACTGGAAGAGGCTAGTTTGTTTTGTTCCTCATTGTCTTATCTTTTCCTCCATGTTTTGTACAAGGTGGGGTCATATCAACCATTTTTTACCACTAATAAAAAAAAATGTCTAGAAACTCGACATATAAAATATGATTTTCCAATGTTCTTTTCCATCTATAGGGAAATGAAAACCTTGCTCTCTTTTCAAAACTTACAAGTGTGTTTTTTTGGAGTTTTATCTCCTGAAAATTCTTAATAATGCAAATACACTTTATAAGAATGCATCGAAAATTAACGATTATCTTGAGATTCTATATTATCTATTGATTATTATCATTCCCTTAAGATACCTCAATTGATCTACCATCCTCAATGGAACTTAGGGTGTTGGATTGAATTTGGTCTCAACCTTTGGACTATGAAGGGTTACCCTTCAGATGTAGGAAATGTTTTGGTCTTGGTCACTTAGCTTTAGACTGCAAGAGTGTGAAGCACAAGGTGAATGGGCAGGTTTCTTGGTGGAAGGATGCTCAACCAAATATGTTGGTTATGGGAAATGATACTGATTATTCCTTAGAGGATTCAAAGAATGATGAGAGACTCACTACTTTATAGGGACTCTTGATACCTCTCATAATGTGGGCCTTGGTGTGATGGTCTTATTACAACCTACTTTGGATAAGTCGGTCTCTTCAGAATGACCTCTAATGACATTAAAAAGATATTTTGTTCACTAACTCAAATGTTGGGAACATTGAGATCTTGGAGGTCTTGGTTCCAATACATTCAAATGAAAACTTAAATCCTAACAAGAGTGAGGGTTGGACAATTGTGAACAAAAAAATAGTAAGGAATCTTACAACTCCTCTTTAGATGAACTTGAGATCCCATGGATGTAAACCTCTCGGGTAATCATCTCCTTGTACTGGATATGTTTGTTCTTTAAGGTTACAGAGATCACCTTGAGGAGGGTCAAGTATATTAAACTTGAGTCTTGGTTGACTCTTTATGTTTGTTTTGACCTAGCTAGAGCCGTTGGTTTGTGTTACCATGGGTGTTTTATTTTTTTTGGACCATGGTTTATTGTGTACCTTGTTGTGCTTGGTTGCCTATCTTTTAGTTTGTACATGGTTTTGATCCCTTCTTTTTATTGGTTTTTCGTTGTGGTTTGGCCGCTCGTACATAGGCCTATTCATTTGAGCATCAATGATATATCTTTTCTCCCTTTGTATTCTATGTTTTTTGGTCCCGTTAAATCCAAACTATTTTTAGCCTAACTAAAAAAATCAAGCCCCTAAGTTATTATAGAATCCTCGAAACCTAAACCTCATGTATAATGATAAATGTAGTATCTAGTCTAAACAATTTGTTCAATAAAATGAATACTCGATAATGAAATGTTCAAAAAAATCAATATGTTTCATAGTTTACACCCTACACAATTTATATTCATCTAGTATTTTTTTATTGGTAATTTTTGGAAAGGCTCTGTAGTGCCCACTTCCCTTTGACACCTTTTTTATTATTGATTTCAATACTATCGACTACACTTATGGATATATTATAGTTTTTTGATTTAGCATGATAGTAGATGTTAGAGATACTAGACTGTTGTTGATTCGATTCATATATGATGCATGTGGACCATTAGAGACATTTTATATTGATGCTGATATACTGTTGACATGGTTATTTATATATATTTCGGTCATGTGATATATTTCATCATATGGAGTAAACTGTTGATAATTGGATTAATGTTGTGATCATTTTGACCTAGATGAAATGTGGAATAGAAATGTTGTTAGAAATTGTAAATGATATTGTATTTGCTTAGATGATATTTGATTCGTATATAGAGGATTTTGGATTTATATTGTATATTTTCTCATATATGTTTTAATGCAGCCACGAGGATGAAGGAGGTATTTTTATGTTTTATAGGTAAACTTATTCACAACAAACATCGAGGGATTGGAGACCAACCACATTGGAATTCTACATGAATTCAACTAGGGTCACCATGGCAACATGTAATTGTGTGTGTGTTAGAATTATTTGGTTAGGGAAAAATTGTGACCAAGGGGTCATGTGTTGTCTTTTATTATTAGTTCTCTTTTATTAATGTTAGTATGTGTTCTTTTAGTAATGTAATTTACTTGTTTTAATTATTTAGATTTTGATTTATTTTTACCCCCTTATTATTAGTGGGTTGTAGTGTCTTAATTATGCTAATTTAACCTTGTCCTAAACTAATTAAATATGTGACCTTTTGGAGTTCATTTATTAGACTTGATTTTCTCTTAAATTTTGTGTTGTGTGTTGAATGCTTGAGATCTTGAGTGTTGTACACTCTACCCTTCATGGGAAACTCGAATTTGGCCTTAGAGGCCAAATTTAGAAGCTTGTGGGACAAGTCAAACTTGTACCACACCTCTTAAATTACTATTCCAACCCTACCTATGGGTTGGGGGTTAAACTTATACCCCATTAGTTGTTTTGGGAAGATAAAAAGGTAAAATATTTATTTCACTTTGTTTCTTTTAATTAATTTTGTCCTTAGTGGGTGTGGGCTTAGATGGTGTGTAAGTAACTTGTCATTCTTTCAACAAATTATTAATGGTTCTTTGGAATATGAGGTTGAATAAGGTGATGTGGAGTGGAGAGGAAATGAGGTGGCATCCTACTTGGAGCCACATCATCCTCCTCTCTCCTTTTTCTATTTATTGAAATCATTTTGCTTGTTTGGGGTTACTTCATTATTTTGTGCTCTTGTATTTTTAGAGAGTTAGAGGATTTTGGGAGAGCTTGTGGATTGTTGGAAATTATGGATGCTTAATTGGTTTTGAGGAGCTTGGAGTTTTACTCTTGGAACAAGTTCTACTATTGAAAGGTAGGAGCTTTACCTTTCTTATGTTATGCCCTATTTTGTGTTTATATGCTTGTGTTGAGTATTTTTTCTTTGGAATGCTTATTGGGTGTGGGTAGATTGCCTAAGTTTTGGAGTAGGAGCATTATATGGGGAGATTTCATGTAGGGAGGCATAAGAGTTTACCCTTTTGCTGGAGGGAGTTTGGGTTGGATGCCCCACCTTGTACAAGGAATGCTTTCATTCCTTTCTTGTTTTCTTTTATGAGGGAGGCATAAGAGATTGGGGGAGGCATAAGAGTATGTGGAAGGTATAAGGGGTACTTGAGGGAGGCATAAGATTATGTAGGGGATTTTAGATATGCATTGGAGGCTTTAAGGTGGGCATCCATTCCCATTGGGAGGCATAAGTGGCCTCCCCATAGGTCTTGCTCCTTTGGATTTCATTCTAAGCCTTGTTTTTGTTGTTTTGTTATTATTTCTTGTGTTGTTGTTAATTTGAATATGGTTGAAATGGTTGTGAAATATTTGTTTGTGTTGTGGAAGCTTGTTGTTTCCATGTGTTGGAATTATCTCCCATTGTAATGTGGTTGGGGCTTGGGGGCCAATGGAGAGGATGGATTCTCCTCTTCATTGGATATCTTGGTTGGGTGGAGAGCGTTGCCTCTCCCCCCATTTTTTGTGAATCAAAAACATCTTGGAGGAGCTATCTTGATGGAGTTGTGAAGCTTGGAGTTTTGTTGGAGACCTTGTGAAACTTTCTTTGTGTTATTCCCACTTAGAGTGGAGGAACTTGTAATATTGTATTCTACTTTTAGTTTATATTCTTGTATGATTTCCCACTTGAAGTGGAGGACATTGTATTGAACTTGTGAAGGAAAATTGCATTCCATTGTTGGTTATGAAATTTGTATTATATATTGAAAAAGAGAAGAAAGATTTGTATTGTAGAGTTAGTTTTGTAAAAAAAGAAAAAAGAAAGTAATTCTCTTTATTTGGAATCTTGGTTGTATTGTGAGAAGAGTAGTTCATTGTTTTATAAGATGTGAGTTATTTTCAATGGAAAATAAATTTTACTTCATTGTAAATTTGTTTCATTGTAAATATGAAATAAGAAATATAGAAGTTGTAGATGTTGAAAATGTATACATAGTAAAATTGGAATGGAAAATAAAGTTGTTATAGTTGTTTTGAACATACATATGTTATAGTAAAAATGGGAACAAGAGAACAAGTTTGAAGTTTATTGTGTTTGGAAATCTTGATTTTGTATTAAGAAAATAACAATGTAGAAGTAGATATAAAATATGTTATTTTACTTTTGAAATAGAAAGAAAATTTAGTTGAACAAACTGGAATAGATCCAGTTGTTAGTATTGGATTTCTAAATGTTTTTAATGAGTGATTTAATTAAGAAATGAACTAATAAAATGAAATTCCAAGACCGGAAACTTTAGGAGCATAAAATCAAGTTCACAATATATTTTAGGACGTTGTAATAACATTTGGCTTTGGAAAAATCTCGGCATAAAGGTTCTTTTTTTTTTTGAAATAGGTTCGCCACCCTATGCAGAGTGGCGGTCCCATAACCATTGCTTAGGCTAAGGAGACGGTCTCAAAACCGCCTCTCAGTAGGGCGGAGGTCCATGTGAGGTCCATGGTTTGTCGCCCACGTAGGGCGGTGGTCCCAGGACCACCGACCTTCTCTAGGAGGTGGTTCTGTCACTTACGGCAGAGCACCTCAGATCCACGCACATGCATAAAATTTAACTAGTTTGTACCAATTTCTAAGTTGTAAAATTTAACCTATAATCACCAGCAAGAAAACAATGAGTAATCCCATGGATTTGAGCAATAAAAACATACAATTGGTGAATTAAAATCATTCCTTTCTTTTACAACAATGGGGGTAGGGTTTGCCCCAAAATTTAAAACCCAATATACAAATAGCTTGAAATGAAAACTAGATTGGTGGAGGAAACCCCTCCCAATCCTAGAATGGAAGAAATAACAACAATTAAACTAATCTAAACTAGATCTCCATTTAGAATCCTCCATGGCTCTTCCTCTTTTTCTCCCATGGCTTCCTCCTCTCCAACCTGCAATTTTAACAAAAGAAATAGGCTAAATCAGGAGAATAAAATGAAGGAAAAGTTTTAATAGAAATTCATAATGATTTTAGGGCTAAGTTGTGAACTCTATGATGTAGTGGCCAAGATGTATTTGATCTAAGGGTGGAGGTTTCACCCTACTTTTGTTTGGTGGAAATGAATTTTAAATGTTTAAATTAAAATCCTTAAGGGTATGTGTAGATGGGTGAGTGGGGCCATGTAAATTGCCTTGGGGTGTAAAGACTCTATTAATCCTTAGTATGTTGTAAGAATTAATTAAAAGGACTTTAAACTATTAGGATAATGAAACTAGATTAATTAAGCATGAAGTTAGTCATATTTGGAGTGAACATTAACTAAGAAGAGAAAACATTTAACCAAGTAAATTAAGCTATGGCACTTCCTAGTTGACCTTTAATTAATCAACCTTAGAGGTAAAGTAATTTCAAAATTTAATCTTTTAACTAGACTGGCCTATCGATCTTAAAGTTGATTTTAGTGATGTAAGTTAATTTAATAGCCCTAAGGGTCAAACATCCTTGTAACCTTCCTATAACTTAAACAAAAAAATAGTCACAATTTTGGGCTAAGTGTTAGGAGTTAGCATGTTTTTAGAATGTCATTTTGCGGGCATTACAGGCTCCAAGGCCCATTATAAGAAAGATATTACAATAAGTCTCACAAAGAACTAAAAAATAGACAATAAAGAACCAAACAAACTTGACTCAGCCACCGGTCAGAAAAGGAAAAACCCTTAAGACACAACAATCAAAGGCAAAGCAGTCATACCAAAGAGGAGGAGTGAGATCTAAGATTCATATGCGTTGGAGCTGAAAGATTCTTTGAAGAAGTTCTTTTCTTGTTCTGGACAACCGTCCACTCCTCGTTATTAGAATCATCAACAAAATCAGGGCCACATGGAAGAAGAACATCAATAGAAGTGATAGGCCAAAACAGCAACTTAGAAGGAGAAGAAGGAGAATCCCTCTCCTTAACCAACCCCTTGAGAGGCACAGGGAAGTAGATTAAACCCTATAGGTGTACTTTTTAGAGGAAAAGTCATCAACATGAGTAGAAGGGGCTTGATGATAAAGTGAGAAGCGAGGAGTCCTTCCAACAAACTTAATTAACTCCGCTCTTGATCTTGGATTTCCCACACTCCTAAATCAAATGTCATGTTTTAAAAGATCTATGATAGTGAAAAGACAATATTTCATATGCCAGTGAAAAGATAATCTTTCATAGTGCAATATTTGAGTCCATACCCTTTCTCTGATTTGCAAATCAATCTTGTTGAGGAATTCAAGGAGAAAATCTAAATCCACTACTTGATTCAAACATAAGAGGGATGTGACAGATGCGTAGTAATATAATATGATTTTTCATAAACTCCCAAAGCATTATGAATGGCTTCAAGGCAAGATTCGGTCCAAAATTGCAAGGGTAGACCGATAATCCTAATCCAAACTAGTATTGAATCGAAAGAATCTTTTAATGGGTCAAATGAAGGATACCAAGGTTTGATCACGAGTCCATCAATACATCTAGTATGGATATGAATAAAATAGTATATATATATAACGGATTTGTTCAAATATTGGTTACTTACATAAATTTGTAAGGATAAATTATGATATACAAAAGAACCCTCATTATTATTGGTTGAAGCATATAAATGCACAATACTATTTTTAGAGAAATAGTTGAAGACAAGATGGTATTTTTAGAATATGTTGATATAGAAAAGAATGATGTTCATTCATTGATCGAGGGCTATTAGTACATTAAAAATTCCTTGGTGTACAAAATCAATAGCCATGGTTACCCTTAGTAAATGAAAGTATAAATATATGGACCTCTATGGAAAATATTAAACAAGTTTGGAAAATGTTGAAAATGTGTTATACATATGTTATGATTCTCACTTTACGATTTACACTTGCCTAGACTATTGTTATGCTTTTCCCTTTACAAGATTTACACTTGTCCGGACTACACATTTAGAATAGGAGAATTTGTCTATATATTTTTGGATGATATAGCCCATGATTTTAGTCCCCGTTATAATTCAATATCGCATGGATAGTTTCATATTAATATACCTATAAATATGCATGCATTAAGGTAAAGAAGAACATTGAGTATGTTATTTCATAATACCTAGTGAAAGTAATACAATAAGGATGAAAATTATTATATGTTATGTGTTTTTTTTTTAAATTCTATTCGTATTATTTCTCTTGTATAAATTTATCTACGGATCGACAGACTTCTTGAATTGAAAAAGCGACTCTATTGACATGCAGGCCCAAAACCTCCAAAAGCCAAAGAATGGCCTTGACAAATGAAATCTGCAAGTCTATATTAATAATTTTGGAACACAATAACTATATATATGCAGTTCTAGGGGACCCAAAACTGCAAACTGTACTGCTTTATGGGAAAACAAGATTATCATGAAAACAAAGGGCAAGATCGGAGATTAGAAAGAACACAGGAGGAACATGACATGAAATGACCACAGCCATTAAAATCTCAATTCAAACTAATAATGAAAGATATCACTATCAGGACCGAGTTTTCTTTCACTTCAATTACAAATGGGAAGACGGAGAAAAACCAACACATCAAAGAAAAATATAGGATGAAAATGTAGCTGTAATTTTCAACCACGCGTTGATGTCGCCATTGATTGTAATGGCGAAAAACGTCAATCTATTATTGATGTCAATCTTCGACTTTTTTCTCTGGCAAAGCTGCTGACTTGGTCTTCAAATCATCATGCAGGAAAAGTCTATCATTCTAATTTCTAGCCATGAGAATTATATGTATATTTTCGTTCTGAATAACAATGACTTGCGGAAAACGTGTTACTGGATCTGACTGATCAATGATAATTTTGAATATTTCTTTTCTGGCCTGCAAGTCAACTTCTGAAACGACTCCATTACAAGTTGAAGTCCGGTTTCAAACTATTTACACCAGAACTATTACATCTCTCGTGTAAATTTGATGCTACATTTTTTAGGGTTGGAGGGGGGTCAATTCAGATAGTAGCTAGAGAATTCATTAGGGATCCACATTGCCAAGAAACCTAAATGTCGTGCACCTAATAGAAAACAGCAACGTTGAATGAGACACTGCAAATCGAATTTTTTTGTAATGGGGGTTTTATGTGACATGCAAGTGGCAATTAGTGCCTAGACTTTTATGGTGGAAGTATCGATTAAAAGTCATAATAAGTTGTATGAATGTCATTATGGTAATGATTATTTATGGAAATGATTTAGATAATTATTAAAAATCAAACGAAAAATATTTATTAAAAATTTAGAAATTAATAGATCTTTTGAAAAAAACTACTAGGTATAAAAGTCACGCCCATAGAAAGTTAGGCCGAATATCAAAATCTTGAAAATGACTAAGTCATTTGGGATTGAATATTTAAAAACTATATTATGAATAGTTAGTCCTATAACTACGAAACTAAATCTTAAGGTCATGAATGACCCCTATTCTTTATATTGGTAAAATGAATTTAAAATATAAGTTGTGAATTTATACTTGGTTTATTCCACTAAATATAATGCAATTTTTTTATAATTTGTAAAAGGAGGGTTTTTCTAGCGTCCCTATCCTATTACGGACAAGAATCAAACATCCGGATATAGCTCTGAAGATTTTAATGAGCTAAAATAAAACCAAAACAAAACAGCTTGAACATCCGATCCACGATCGGTAAAAAAAAGGATAAAACCAGATGAAAACTTAGACTAGACTAGAAAAATACCTCATCAAAAAGGTGCCTACAATTTTGCAATACAATTCTAGGTCACTCTCACGGGGTGACAAAAAGGACATGATGTTTTTCTCAATCCTTCTTCACCCTCTTTTCTAGCTGATATATCTATCTTACCTAGAGTTTTAGAGCACTCAAATTGCATTAAGATTATTACCATGCTTCCTAGTGCATTCTACTTCCGTCACCGTTCCACCCGAATCCTAATGTGGTTACATGGAGATATAATCATTTATGTCCTGTTCCACCAAAAATACTCCTTCAATTACAAAGCCATTAATACCAATGCTTCCCAATATTGTGCTCTACTGTTGAATCTTTTTAATGTTGTTTAGTGGTATTTATTAGAGGACTTTGCCCCATGCATCCACCAACCAAATCTGATTCCTTACAATTTGTGTAGTTTGTAACTTCATACATTCCAAAACGTTTGTGCATTTAGGTTTGATGTTTTTCAATCCTAAAAACATATATGATATTTCAATCCGGGTAAAAAAATAATGATATTTTCTATTCTTACATGTTACTTGATTTCATGTGGTTTTAAAACATGATTTGTCATTTTCTTAATCTACCATTTTGGTGTGCTTATCCTTTATATACATTTTAATATTTCCTCATAATTGCAATATTGTTCATTTGAAATCCAAAAGTCATCTCCAGAGGATATAACATTCACATGGGAAGCAATGATCACCACTTGACATCAAAATCAATATTTTTGTCTTTTTTTTTAATTTAGGGTTTTCTCATATTCTAACTAAGTTATGAATATATTGTGATATTTTTCAAACTTACTTTATGTTAGGATAATACAACTTCCGTTATAAAGTAATTTATTTATATCAAAAATTATTTTCCATTAACATGTATTTTTATAAAAAGGAATCATTATCTTGAAAAAAACATATTTACAATTTTGAAAGAAGCATACAAGATATAGATATCTGAATTATATGAAATAAGTTATTAAAAATTAAATCTATTAAATATGAAAGAAAAATTATACCTAGAAAGATACAAAAATTACATGACAATGCGAGTAACAAAAATATTTTATAGAAAAATAGTTTTAATTCACCAATATAATACATGTACCCACTAACGTTTCACTCATATTTAGTTATATTTTTAAAAGTAAAATGCATCATCTAGTTCCATACATTAATATCCACGAAGTATTGATAAGTTAAAAATGTAGTTTTAGAAAAATGTTTTGTTTATCACACATCTAGATACAAAAATAAATACATCATAGAGCATGTTGAAATAGTGAGGGACACATTTACCTCAAAAATAAACATGAATGTATAAAGCTCTCTCCAAAAGTGTTAGTTATTTTTTATAGGAACCCTACCTTGATACAAAAAGGGTCTAAAATCTTAGAGTAAACACTAAACCTAAGATATCCAACAAGAAACATAGTTTCCCAACAATAAAGAAAAAACAAACAAATCAAAGGAAAACATAAAGATAAACAAGGAACAAACACAAAGATCTCATCCAAATGAAATTTCAATCCTTTTTAGCCAACCAAAATGCTACAATATTTTAAGCCTATATTTTCTTGTCTCGACTTGGCTCCATTATTCATCCCGTTGAGCTTCCACATCTTTCACTTCTTCTTCTAGGAGACCAAATGTTTTGCTTGACATATTACCTATAACAATAACCCTCCAAGAAATCAATATTTTTAACCCACCAGGGTCACAAGGAGAATTTTTTTAAATTTTGTGGACCTTGTGGCCATTACGGGAAAAGTCTCCCTCTCAATGTTTAGCACTACTTGAATATGACCATGAGGAAGGTCATGATATTTTTGTTTGATCGCCTCATACACCATGGCTTCTCCTAAATTTGGTCTAATACAATCAATTTTTCCATTCTCTTTGACTACCTCATTATCCTTAATGACGGTGGAGAAGGCCTCCACCTATTCGGTCATTTCTAAAGTTGCTCCAAATTCACCAAACTTACTAGCCAAGCGCGGGACGACATACTCCCCTGCTTTGAGTTTGATACTTGAGCCACCGTCCAACTCATCGCTGTCATTGACCTTAAGCGGTAATCCACAAATAACCCCTCACCATAATCCCGATCATCCCATTCATGAGAAAACCTAACACTAAGTGACGAAATAATATGCCATGCAATGGGATCCATCAAAAAAATTTATCAATTACACAAGGTATCATATCCACATTCAAAGTCTTGTTTTCAAATCACTCCACTAAAAGAGATGGAAGCCTTTCGAACCCACCACAAGTGAAATAGCAATGAAACCCTTACAACCTCAAATTAGGTGTCAAGTGACACTAGTTTCGAAGACCCTTCTATAGAAAAGGAGAATCATCCGACACTTAGACATTGGTGGGATTCACAAACCTCTAAGAATCTAGGGTAGACTCATAATGTCCCGCTCCATGGCCAAGCTACTTACAATGGGAATAAAAATAGAGGACCCTTAGTAAAAAAATTGTACCGATAACCCATGCTAAGAGTTAAGTTAGATGGATGTTGGGATATGTTTACAATTAATTTATTTTTATTTCGTGATTGGTCCAAAGCGTGGGACCTATCGGGTTTATGCGTGTTGGCTACGGTCATCTTATGTTTATAAATCACATAATTGACATAAATCCTAGCACAGTTAACTTTGTTGTGAACCTTGCTTATTGAATATATGGATAACAATAGGCCCAATGTGTAACACCCACAAATTTCCCACAAAAACCAAGACAACCCAATAGTTATATTTGAAAATTTACGGAATAATTTTTTTATTCAAAACCATTCTTGAATAGAGTAACATTCAACTAGGTTTAGTTTAATTTTCGGTTAATGTTTTATTTGTTTTAATTAATATTATTTAATTCCCAGTGTCAAAGCATAAAATCACCTTTTTTAATCTATAATTAATTTGGTGAAATAGTTCTAATGTCATTTATTAATTTATTATTCTAGTGCTAAATCTAACCTTACCCTCCCATTAAGTTAAATAAAATTAAATTTAATCCCTAAATTAAATGTTGTTTAGTTACTCTTTAGTAAATTTGATTTAATTTTTTTAATTAATGGAAAATAGTTTTGGAGGGACTATACCTAGTTACAAGAAAGGCTCAATAGCCAAATCAAACATGAAAGAAAAAAATCAAAAGAGGATCAAAATCTATATAATATATAAAGTCCAACAATAACCCAAACAATAGCTACTAGGAAAAAGCAAAACAAGGAAAAAACTGCAATTAAGCAGCCAAAAAACAACATTCTATCCAAAACAGAGCAACAACTAAAACGGAACCAACCAGACCAAGGGGAGTTATTTATTGGAGGTGCTACCAATCCTAGATTTTATTGTACGTAAAGAAGTGAAAAGCGCTAGAGTGGTAGTGTGTGTTGGATCATTCACATTCAACTTTGAAATAACCTGATTTTTTTCCTTTTCAGTCCCCCAAATGGCTTCATGGATCCCACTCAACATTGAAATGCTTCTAACTTGTTGCTCTAGGAACTCACTAATGGAATTTAAAATGGCCATATTATGATCATGTATGTCTTTGGCCCTCCCCAATCTATTGTCCAACGAGTTCAACTTTCTGTAAATATCCTCAGTTTGATCAATTTCAATATTTGCATCATCATTCAATTTTCTCTTCCCCTTCGCTTGGTTAATTGATGCAAATCCTTCTTAATATTCACAACCTCCTTTTCCAATAATTCCAGTCTGAGAAGAGTATTATCCCTCTCATCCTATGAGGCATTATCCTAACCAGCATTGCTAATGTGTAAAATATTTTGAACAACTTCCATTTCTTTGTTTCTCCTGAGAACATGGGAAGAGGGAGGAGAGGCCACTTTACTGAGTTTGGGGTTCTTAGTTTTGATAGCTCTGGCCTTGGAAGAGGTGGCCGGGTTATTCGAAGGAGTAGTTAGAATGGGAGAGGGTGGGTCGCTAGGGGAGATAGGAATGGTGGGGAATTTGGAGAGGCAGAGTTTATGTAGGAGGAAGATGAGCCCCTAGTGGAGGGGGATGGCCCTGGTGTGCTTCTGGAAATCAAGAATGGAGCATTCAAGTGAATTCAAGAGGTAATGCAGGAAACAAACTATAAATTGTCTCCTAAAATGGTTGAGAAAGACCAAGTGCTTGGTAGGAACAGTGACAAAGTGCCCTTCAAGGGAGATGAATCGAACCATCATTTTAGTAATCTCATCATAGGGTTTCGGAATGGAACTTACCTTGACACCCGCCGCAACAAAGATGAGCTCCTCCCCTTCTTCAAAAACTTCTTTACTTCGGAATGTTGTCGACCCTTTTTCTAAAAAACTGTAAGCCATCCAAATCGAGCCTAGTCACCTCAAAGAATCATCTCCTTGTTCATCAGAACACGATGACCCCCAAATTTTACCTACTTGTCCTTCCAATCCATGGAAAAGTGCACAAATTTTTTTGGTCATGCCCTTTGATTTAATTAATTATAAGAATCAAGGGATTTTAATTTTAAAATTCACCAAATAAGCATTAAGGTCACAAATTAACGACGTCCTAACACCCATTAAGAGACCCAATTCACAAGCTACACATACATTTCACTTAAAACATATCCCCACCTATTTTTCACATAACTTTTGTAGGGATGAATCAAAACCCTTATGGATTCAATGAGGGCCCTTGGATCTTATGGATTTCACACTAACCCTAATCATATCTATAGAGAGTTCTTATTCATTCCTTTGACTTATTTCCTCATTTTTGTTTTGTAGGTTTTTGGGAGAGGAGAAAGAGGAAGAGCCATGAGAGAAAGAAGAGCAACCATGGAAAAAATTTCATGGCTTTAGTTGTAAATATTTCACTATTATAATATTGCCCATTTGTTTAATGTAGAGATCCTACAATGGATCTGTTTTGTATTTTAATGAAAACATTTTCTTGTTTTGAGTTCAACAATTGGGGAAAAACCCCATTTCCTTTAATCTAAGAATCTTACACATTTGGGTGCCATAAAACAAGATTTGGAGAGCTTAAACACTTAATTTCAACTCATTTCTAGTTGTTGGAAGTTACCTTTTAATTTTTTTAGGCTTAGATTTCCTTTAATTTTAAATCTAGGTTTTTCTAACAAACGATTTTATTTTTCCATTGAAAGTTTCAAACCGTCTCCTATGCAGGTCGGTGGTCTTGTGACCATCGCCTTGCACGGGGTGGTTCATCAACCATCACTCTATGCTAGGTGGTGGTTCTAAAACTGCTACTCAGTAAAGGGTAGCAGTTCTATTCTCCGATAACAAAACCTTCCAAACATGCATTTTTAAGCTGTTCTTCTATATAAGTTGGTTTTTAAAGTAATGATAAATTTAACTAAGGTGTCTTCCATTCATTGGTTGCTAGATTGATAACATTTTTAGTTTCATACTCAAATTACACAACATCAACTCATTCTTTATTCTTTCCTTCAATATAACAAGAAATGTAACCATAATTTCACTATTTTCACTATGTTTTATTTTCAATAGAAACAAGTAACCATTTACTATCATTCACAATAACTAAATGGCAATCCATTTTAAGCCACAAGTATATTTTCAACATGATCATCAATATTTTTTAAAATGAAATAAATCACACTTTAGACACAATAAAATAAACTTAGGTTAAAATAACTTTATTTTTATTTTTATCCACTTTCAAAGTTTCTACTTCATTTAACAATACAAGATTTGGTGGTTTTCTTCTACAAGCACTAACACATTTAAAATGAAAAATTTTTCCTTCAAAACTCTTAATAGAGTTTACAAGTCAAGGGATTTTCAAGTAACAAATGCAAATTTTGTTTCCTATTTTCCCATACACATACATTTGAAAACTTCATACAAATCAACCACTTTAGAACACATTTACAAGATATTGAAATTATTTAGAAAGCAAGTTACAATCCCTCCATTCAAATTCAAACAATATGGTAAATTTTTCTTTTACAAAGAGGTATCTCATCTCCATTTCTTGAAGCTGCTACAAAAACCAAATCTTCACTTGAGCTCCACCATCTTCCTAAAGTCCAAATAAAACAAACAAAAGATGGGTAAGTAAACACTCTCCACCCAACCAATAATCCAACGAGGAAGAGAAACCTTCTTCATCATTGGCCCCTGAGCACCAACAACAAAGCAATGAGGAGTATAAGACAACCATTGGAAACTTAAAAAGGATTCCACATTCACATTCAAACCAAACATCCAACACAACAAGACAACAACAAAATAACATCAACACACACAAGTTTTCCAATGCAAAGGCTCTAAACTCAATCTAATAAAGAGAAAGGAACATGGGCATCTACTTATTCCTCCCAAGGGTTTGGGTTCCCACCTTAAAACCTCCAAGAACTCAATCACAACCCACAAAACTCTTATGCCTCCCTCAAAGAAAAAAAAATCTTATGCCTCCCTCAAATAAAAACAACTCTTATACCTCCCTCACTCTTATGTCTCCCACAATGAGACAATGAGATAAACACAAATTTAACTTATCACAAAGTGGGGCACCCCAACCCAATTCCCTCCTAAACTACACTGTAAAAACTCTTATGAATCCCTCCAAAATATCCTCATTTCATTATTCTCCTACACAACCTAAGAGTCATTTTACTTCCCAAAAATAAACATGTAATAATGATTCATTTACAAATATATGCAAAACAATTAGCAAACAAAAAACATGGGTGAAGACCCTACCTTTCCATTGTAAGAGTTTCTAATCCACAAGCAACTCCCAAGCCTTTTTCCAGTCCAAGCAAGCGCAATCCAACTCCAAGATCCAAACAACACTCTCAAAGCAAGCTCCTCCAAAATCAAAAGTCTCAAAATAAAACAAGTAACCCCCAAATCCTCAAACAAATTAGAATAAATAGAAAAGAGAGGAGAGAGAGATGATGTGGCCCCATGTAGGATGCCACATCATTTCTCCTACACCGCATGTCAAAAGGTCAATTCCAATATCCAAATCACAATAAATTGGTGGTTGAGGGAAATAAAACACTCTTACACACTCAAACTTAAACCCACACCCCTAAAGGACACAATTAAAAACTCTTGTAAGAATGGTACAAATTAATTACTCTTTTTCTCCATCAAAACACACAAAAATGCCTAAAATAAGTCCCTCACATCATAGGCATATAGGGTGGGTGAATTTAAGAGGTGTGGGACAAGCTTAACTTATCCCACAAGCCTCCAAAATTGGCTTGAAAGTCAAAATCCGAAATTTTCATGTAAGGTTGAGTGCACAACACTCAAAAGTAATTAAATTCTTTCAAAACCAACACAAACCAAGACTACCAACTCACATTAATTACCCCATTTTTTCACATCCTAAATTACACTAATTAATCAAGTCTAATTAACTTAAAAGGAGTACTTAACAACAATAATAAAACTAACTCACAATACTACCAAAAACATAATTACTCACAAATAAATAAAACCAAAAGGGGAAACCACAATTTCCAACTATCGTATCTAAAGATCAATATGATAATAATTTTTATGGCTCCAATCCAAAATAAGAACAATTATAATAATATTAATTTCCAAGAGGATTGGGCATTACATCCCCTTACCTTAGACTCAAATTCCTCTAGGAAGTCACTAGAACAAGTGCGGGAACATTTATCTCAAGTGTGTGGCATCCTCCCACGTAGCTGCTATCTCATTGTATTGATCCCATTGGATATGAACTTGATCAATGTCTCGCCTCAAAGGCCTAGGCTCCTGTGATCTAAAATATGAATGGGCTCCACCATCACCTGCCCCTAATCCTACACCTACAATGCGGTCCAATCTAATACATGAGAAGGATCTTGAATGTACCTCCTAAGCACAAAAACATGAAATACATCGTGGATGTGAGACAAGATGGGTGGAAATACTAGACAATAGGAAAAAGGACCGATACACTCCAAGTTCTTAAAGGTACCCAAAAACCTATGATCAACATTAGAACCTTTTCTGCAATGATGGGGGTCTTATTTGGTCTAACATGAAGAAACACTTTTGTTCCCACCTCAAAATTGTGATCTTTCCTCCATTGATCTACATATTTCTTGTCTATCCTTAGCCTCCTATAGTCTTTGTATTATCATGACATTCTACTGCTCCATATCAATTAATAAAGTCATTCCAAGATAAACCATGTCCTAAAACTCGTCCCAACTTAGAGGTGTCCCAAACTCTTAGTCATATATAATGCTTGAAATAGAGCCATACCAATCAAACTTTAGAAACTATTTTTGTAGGCAAACTCCACTAAGTACAAGTACTCCTCCCACCTTGGCTGATGGTCCATGATGTACATCTGAAGCATGTCCTCTAAATTTTGATTCACCCATTCCGTTTTTCCATCTCTCTCTAGATGATATGTTGCACTCAAGTTGATAGTTGTCCCTAGGATATGCTACATGGTAGACCAAAAATGAGAGGTTTATAAGGGATAGTATTCATAAATAATCTTCCATGGAATCCCCTGCAGCTTTATAAATTTCATCTAAGTATACTCACGCCACTACACCACATGTATGTATTTTACGGTATTCACCGAAGAAAAATGAGCCACTTTCATCAATATATCAACCATGACCATGATGGCATTGTGGTGGTATCTCTACATCGGTATCCCTACGAAGAAATCCATAGAAATGGTGTCCCATTTCCATTCTGGTATATCATGCGGGTAGAGAAGGCCGATGGATGTTTATGCTCACCTTCACCCTCTAAAACTCTAAGTAGCACAACAAAAACTCAAGTACATCTCTCTGAAGTCCTCTCCAATGGTACAACTACCTTATGGTGTTCTGCATCTTCTTCACCCCTGGATAGGGTGAATAAGGTGCATGATGCGCCTCTACCAAGATATATTTCCTCAAACCTTTATCCTTAGGTATATCGATTCGACCTCCATGTCCGATAAGTCCATCTGAATCTAATGCAAATCCATCAAACTTCCCCTCAAGGGGTCTTTGAGACTCAATATCTCTGTTCTAGCTACAAGGTAGAAGTTGTCATGTGGAAGTTGTGGCAAAATCCTGATCTGCAAGTTTGTACCAACCGAAATAGCCATAACCAAATGTCTTTGTCTACTCAAAGGCACCGTAAACCACATTATCCTTCCCCTTCACATTCTCTATCTCCATTTCGTACTCACAAAGTAACTCCATTCAACATGACAGACACTCAAGTGTTTAGTCTTGAGAATAAATCTTCTTCCTACAAGTAAATGTCTCCACCGAACCAAAGCATGCACAACTACTGTAAGATCAAGATCATGAGTCGGATAAATGATCTCATAATCCTTGAGTTTGTGAGACTCAAAGGTGACTACATGGCCTTCATGCATCAAACCAATTCCTAATCTCGTTAAACAAGAATCAGTGGAAACAAAGAACTCTCCTAGTAGGTATGAAACTTCAAGAATCTATGTTTTCATAAGGAATTCCTTCAATTTCCTCAAGGTATTCTCACATTTATCTGACCAAATGAACTTCTTCCATTTCTATTCAAGGGAAGTGGTGGGGTACACAATCTGAGAAAAGTCCCGGACAAATCTCCCGTAGTATCCTCGCAAACCCCATGAAGTTGTGCACCTCACACATTGATTGGTACAAGCTAATCCATAATAGCTCTAATCTTAGAAGGATTGACTATGATACCTTCCCGAAAATGATGTGACGTAATTATTGAATCTCTGATTTGAAAAAGGCACACTTCTCTAGTTTCTTATATTGTTGTTGCTCATGAAGACACCATAGAACGTGTTGAAGATGTTCCTTGTTCTCCTCACGTGTATGTGAGTATATTATAATTTTGTCAATAAAAACAATCATGAAGGAATCCAAAAATTCTTAACACCCCATTCATAAAACTCATGAATATTGTAGGGGTGTTCATCAAACCAAAAGGTACCACCATGAACTCATATTGGCCGTATCTCATATGGAAATTTGTCTTGTGGATATCTACCTCCATAGTCCTTAGCTAATGGTAGCCTATCTTAAGATATATCTTAGAAAATAATGTGGCACCCTTCATCTGATCAAATAAATTATTGATGCAAGGAAGGGGTAATGATTCTTGATCGTTACTTTGTTTAGTTGCCTGTAGTCCACACAAGACCGCAAGGATCCATCCTTCTTCTTCACAAAAATAAATGGTGCACCCCAAAAAGATACATTAGGATGGATTAGGCCTTTCTCGAGAAGGCCCTTAAGTTATAAAAATTAATCTCACATAGCTTAGGGGTGATCATCCTATATGGAGCGCATGAGATAGGCTCCGCCCTGGAACCAAAACAATGTGAAATTATATCTCACATGAGGGAAGTAACCCAAGAAACTCATAAGGAAATATATCTAGAAACTCCTACAAAATGGGATGATCATCAAGTGAAGGTCCACTAGCCCCATCCTTTGACCTATCACTAACTATAATAGCATACAACCGATACACATTCCACGCATGCCACTTATGCTACACAGTGGAAATAGTGTGAATCTAAATGGGTCTCCTAACTCCAACCATCATTGAATCCAATCCCAAATCATCTACATATTATATGACCTTATTGCAATAGTTAACTCTAGCTCGGTTTGTAGATAACCAATCGTTGCTAAAGATCACTCCATAAGAATCCAAAGGAAGGACACAAAGTTCCAAGGTAGTGGTGAAGGGTTTGAGGTCCACTACGCACTACTTGACTAGGGATTCTACTGAGATCTTGGCTCCAGAAGCCATATCGACATCCCAACTAAGGCCCTGCCTTAATAACACCATCCTGCATAACTCTACTAAAGATGGTGCAATAAAATAATCATACGATCCAAAATCAAATAGAATAGAGGTAGGGATACCACCAATGCTACCTATAATCTTGAACATTGTGCCCTGATACTCTACCTAGTGGTTCTCAACCACTACATAGATCTAATGGCTACGTCTCATGTCACCACTTATAGGCTCTAAATCGGTGCCTTGCCCTTGTTATTAGGGTTCATGGGGTAATCTCTCTTATGATGTCCAAGTGCACCACATCCATAGTAACTACCTGGTCCCCTTCAATGAGATGCGGCTCTAGCAGGTACTCAAATGATTTGTGTCATGGATCTTTATGATCATGTTATGGACTGATGTGGTTGCTACTAAAAATCTCCTGTTGAATGAGCTCTAGGTGCTCCCTGTGTCTTGGTGGGACCCCCAAGGGGAGGCCCCATACTCCTTGCCCTCCGAGTGTCAAATATCTCGTGGAGGTCTAAACGTTGGATGATTTTGCTTCTTAGGTGGCTCTGTGGTGGCCTAAATGAAGACTATGTAGAACCATGTCTGCCACGAGGAGGAGATTACCCACTTGACTTGTTATCCCGCATTTTCTAAATACAGGAATTGGATATACAAATAGAATAATAAGGACACAAAAGGGCATCAATCTATATGGATATATAGGGAATTGGAGGAGTAATAATTTGTGCTATACAAGTTCTTATCATGTTAGGGCACATAAGGGAAGCAATCTATATAAACATACAAATAATTAGAGGGGAAATTATCAAGGCTATAAACAAAATCAATGGAGAAACAATTATATGAAATGGAATCATAGGAATAATTATTATGGATACCCATGGATGTTGAGGAGGAACACATATGGACCAGGATGGAATCGAGATCATCACATTGGAATATGGAATCAATTTTGGAGCAACATCACCCACTAGGATTTCATGTGGGTGGTTAGATGATTGAGCATGGCGACAAGTGTGCAATAATTTAAAGCACACTCATTATATGGCTTCTTATTATGTTTTAGGGATGAAACATGTCAAAGAGGGAGGTAATGATATGTACCTTGTGATATGGTAATATAATATATATGGGTTGATGGAGATGCCAACGTGTGGCACACATCCCCTTAGTTATATGTATGGGTTCACATGGGATATAATATTATAATGTATATGGGTTGATGGAGATACCAACATGTGGCACACATCCCCTTAGTTAGTTATATAGGCTCACATAGGAATTAATTATATTGGGTAATGTGTCGGCCTACATTGGGATTAGGTGTTACCCATCCTATTTGAAGGATGTGACTATCATTATGAGGAGGTCATGGATGTATGAGTTGATTCTTATACTTGGTAGAGGTATATTGGAGGTGTCTCCCTCGAAGTGGATTCACATCTTGGGAGATTGTGGAGTTACTCCTTTGTTAAGGAGCATTATATGGTGTTTCCTACATTAAGGGTATTATTATGAATATATTGAATATTTCGGTATATTGTCCCCCCATATCTCTTCTATTGCATTATCCTCTGCAGATTATTCATTTATTATATGTAAATTTCTTATCAAAAGAGTTCTAGGTGCTTCGTGTGTCTGATGGGACCTCCGTGGGGAGGCCCCATACTCCTTCCTCCGAATGAAAAATATATGTGGAGGTCTAAAAATGGATGATTCTACTTCGAGGTGGCTGATGTGGTGGTTTGAATGAAGACTTTCCAGTAACCATTTCTGCCACAAAGAGGAGAAGAATAGCCCCTTGACTTGTTATCCTACATTTTTGAATATGGTTCGCACTCTATCTCTCGGCTGTAGTGTCTTCCCCTTGGTCTCCTCTGTAATGTAGGCCTTCTCAATGACCTTAGCTAAGGTCCACAAATAATGAATGTATACTGCACCTCCCAAATCCAAGGCCAAGTCCCTTATGAACATATGGATCCTTACACTGCTGATGTTGCATGTAGTCAACATATTGAAGTAAGTGCAAAAAGTGACTCTCATACTTTGCTATTATCATGGATTCCCGATGCAGTCATGGAACTCATCTATCCTCTACTGAATAAACCTCTTGGATAAGTATCTACTCCTAAACCGCTCCTCAAAGAGATCCCAAGTGATTGTATCTGAGTCTACGTGGAGTTTTCACTCTCCATTCCTCCATCAAACACTTGTTCCAACACTCATAAGATGAATTGCAACACGAGCCTTCGTGTTGTTAGTACATGGGAAAAGCTTGAAGCATGATCTCAAGATCAAGAATGAATCCTCTTCCCGAAAACCTCCTGTATCACCAAAATAATGAGATGGGCATAGATTCAGGATCTTCCTGATATGATCTACATCTAATGACTGTTGACCCCTAGGTCTCTTTGCATGCTCATTCCTTAGCCTAGGTCTCCTAGATCTGTCGCTATATCCTGAAACACTATCTCCATGTCCCCTCTAAGGTGATTCTACTCTAGCTAATTCCACATGGGAGTTCTCTACCCTATGCTCATCGTTATGTCTCGAAGGGTGCTAAGCCTCATGTGATGGCTCCCTATCATGCTAGCTAGGTCATGCCCTAACTACTCCACCTCATATAGATGCATTGACATCTTGTAATGTCTATAGTATTTGTGGTAGTATATCAGCCACTGCCTACTCTAGAGGTGGTATATCTAACTCCACATGGAAAATCCCCTTGTCTGATTTGCGCCTCCTACAAAAATCAAGATGGGAGTTAGTTTACCATTCTAGGTTTTGTTTCAGTTTTCTAAGTTTTCTACGTTTTAAAATGTCATGCAAAGTTGTGTGATCTAGTTGTAGGTTGTACTAGGTTTACTCGTTTAAGTGTTCATGTGTGTCTAAGTGTGTAAGCGTTGAACCTACGAATTTGATACCATAAGTAAAAATCATAGAAATTTTACACAAAACCCAAGACAACCCAATAGTTAGATTTGAAAATTTTCAGAATAATTTTTTTATTTAAAATTGGTTACAACAGGGTAACCTTTAACTAGGTTTAGTTTAATACTTGGTTAATGTTTTCTTCATTTTGATTAACATTTAATTAATATTATTTAATTTCCCAGATTTGCATAAAATCCCCTTGTTAAAATATTTAATTAATTTGGTAACATGGTTCTAATGTCATTTATTAATTTATTATTCTAGGGATAAGTCTATACTTACCTTCCCATTAAGTTAAATACAATTAAATTTAATCCCTAAATTAAATGTTATTTAATTACCCTTGGGTAAATTTAAGTTAATTAATTACAAGATTCAAGGGATTTTTATTTTTAAAATTAACCAACTAAGCATTAAAGTCACAAATTAACTTACCTCCTAACACCCCATAAGATATCCCATTCACAAGCTACACATACATTTAACTTAAAACATATTCCCACCTATTTCTTAGCTAAATTTTGTAGGGATGAATCACAACCTTTAGATGGATTCAATGAGTTCCCTAGGATCTTAGGGATTTCACACTAACCCTAATCATCTCTATGGAGTGTTCTTATTCATTATATTAAATTATTTCCTCATTTTTGTTGTAGATGTTTTTTTTGGGAAAGGAGAAAGAAGAAGAGCCATGAGAGCAAGAAGAACAACCATGGAAAACATTTCATGGCTGTATTTGTAAATATTTTACTATTGTAATATTGCCCATTTGTTTAATGTAGAGATCCTACAATGGATCTATTTTGTATTTTAATGAAAACATTTTCTTGTTTTGAGTTCAACAATTGGGGAAAAAACCCCATTTCCTTTAATCTAAAAATCTTAGACATTTGGGTTTCATAAAACAAGATTTGGAGAGATTAAACACTTCATTTCAACTCATTTTTAGTTTTTGGAAGTTATTTTTTATTTTTTAGGATTATATTTCATTCAATTTTAAATCTAGGTTTTTTTAACAGACAGATTTTATTATTCTGTCGAAAGTGTCAAAACCGCCGCCCTACGTTGGTTGGTAATCCTATGACCACCACCCTTGCTTGTGGTCAATGCATTAACTATCACTCTAGGTTGGGCGGCTGTTATGAAACTACCACTCTGCACGTGCGGCAGTTGCTGTTCTTTGAAAACATAACCTTCCAAACATGCATTTTTAACAGTTCTTCTACTTAAGTTGGTTTTTAAAATAATTATAAATTGAACTAAGGTTTCTTCCATTCATTGGTTACTAGATTGATAAAATTTCTAGTTTCATACTCAAATTACACAACATCAACTCATTATATATTCTTTCCTTCAATATAACAAGAAATGTAACCATAATTTCACTATTTCTCTATGTTTTCTTTTCAATAGAAACAAAAATCATTTGATCGTATTCACAATAACTATATGGAAATCCATTTTAAGCCACAAGTATATTTCCAACATGATCATCAATATTTTTTTAAATGAAATAAAACAATTTAAAATGAATGATAACTAAATCATACCAAGCCAAGAACTCAGATGCTAATCAAACACCACAATCAATAAGATAAAAGAAATTCACCAGAATAACTTTACCAAAACATTTACAAACAAATGAGTAGTAATATCATATATTATTATCGAACTTAATGAAATACAATGATAATAGGCCTTGCTTATATAGGTAAGGAATAACAATCTAAGAACCAGTCAAGGTCATAGATCAAGCCATAAATCAAGGAAAGAACTAGTCATCAAAGACATAGTAAAGACCATAGATTTAGGAGAGAACTAGACAATCAAGGATCTACTCAATATCATAAATCAAGGAATAAACTAGTCAATACCATAGATCAAGGAAAGAACTATACCTAACAACTAGATGATATACCCCTACTATCTAAATAAATAAAAATAAATATCCACACACATAAGTGGGTGAGGATAAATACAATAAAAGTAAATAAAGTACTTAGGTGAAGATGAGCTAAGGTAAATACCTACTCTAAAACCACCCCTCAAGTGAAGCTAGGGACCAAAATAGAAGTGGCATGTCCACGTAATGAGTCTAGAAAACTAGGCTTTATGAGGTACTCATGTATAATATATCCATGAATAAATATTGAACCAAAAGAAGGAAAGAGAAAGAAGAAAAACAAGAAAGATGTTCTCACGAACACCCCCCAAGTACAACTTCAAACCCCAAAATTCTACGAGAACTCAAGGTAGTGAGGTGATGCAAAAGGCTTCGTAAAGATGTCTACATTGTAACTTTGCCGAGTTGAAATGCAATCTAAGAAAATAACTTCATCCCGAATGTGTTGACGAATGAAGTGGATGTGTATCTCAATTTTTTTGGTCTGCTAGTGCTCAACTATGTTGCGAGAAATGTTAATTGCACCTTGGTTGTCACACCGAAGTGCATTTAGTGAATCCTTTGGGAATCCAAACTCTATCAATATCTGTTGAAACCGAAGAATCTCTTGACTTGCATAAATGTTGCACTATATTCGCGCTCTCGAAGATGAAAGTGCAAGAGCCTATTTCTTTTACATGCCAAAACAACTTGAGAAGAACCAAGAAAATAAATATATCCGTAAGTGGAACATCTCGTCATCAATAGAACCTGCCCAATCTGAATCTATATACCCAAACAAGTAAGAAAAACCCCTAGTGTAGTGTAGGCCAATGTGGGAAGTGCCCCAAATAACGCAAAATCATTTTAGCAGAAGCATTCCGTGACTACTATGTGAGAATGTGCATAACGAGATACAATCCATACTATAAATGAAATACTAGGGTGAGTATCGGTTGAGTACATGAGACTTCCAACCAACTTCCTATACAATGTAGGATCACAAAGTAGTGTGGTACATGTGGAAGTAAAAGTAACCCCAGACTGAAAATAAGATGCACTTGGCTTACAATCAATGATATCCAAGATCTGAAGAAGATCATGAGTGTAATTTTTCTAGCTCAAATGAATCCTGAATGTGCCCGAGAAATTTGTAAACCAAGGAAATAATGCAATAACCAAAGATCTGTTATGTCAAACTGTGTAGATAAAGCCCTCTGTGTTGTCCGAATGTGGGAAGAAGAGATGCAATTAAGTAACAAATCATCAACATATAAGACAACAATCACAATATCCTCACCAACATATTGGAGTTACATTGTATGCGATTGGAGTGGCAATGAAAAAAACTAGTAGATAGAAGAAAATAATCCATCTTCTCATACCAAGCTCGAGGGATTTGTTTTAGACCATAGAGATACCTTCGAAGCCTACAAAAAGAGAAGAATCCTAAACTAATCGAACATGTTTCTCCATGTATATTTCCTCTTATAAATATCCATGTAATAAGGCACTCTTCACGTCCATCTGGTATATAAGACACCCATGTGATGCAGAAATAGTAAGTACAAGGTGTACAAAATCCATCTTGGCAATAGGTGCAAAATTCTCAGAGTAATCAATACCTTCAACTTGTGAAAAACCCTTTTCAACAAGATGAGCCTTATACTTGTCAATGGACCCATCAATTGCGTATTCGATTTGGTATAGCCACTTACACCTAACCATATTTCTTCCTTTAGGAAGAGATACCAAATACTAAATATTATTCTTCATCAAAGAAGAATACTTAGTTGTTATCGCATCATCCCACTCCCGTATCGCATGAGCCTTTCAAAAATATTGTGGATCCTCAAAACTTCCCGACACAAAATTCCATAACCTCTATAATGTGTGTGATGATGCCTCAAAATTGGATAGATCGTAGGTTATAACATGTGTTCAAAAAATATGATCTTGTATGAAATGTGTTGCCTCAAAAATTGTAGTATGAGCCCACTTAGGCATAGTGACAACATCACTAGGAATAGGATCCTCAACGACATCTATAACCTCCTCGAAGAAAGGATCCTCAAGATGAGATGAAGAATGATGTCGAGTGAAGCGCTCATCAAACCGAACATGTGTTCAAAAATAACATCATAAGTATTAGACTCTAGAATTTGATAAACTCTCATGTTCTTGCAATACCCTACAAAGATCAAGGGTTTTCTCTTCTTATCCAAATGTTTCCTTTTATTTGTTGGAAAAAAGGACCAAGCATGGCTCCTAAAGACTCGAAAAAATGAGACAACTCGCTTAGTGTTGGACCAAGCTTCCTCGAGTCAAATGCTCAAGTTCTCTATGGGGTGTGTTATTTTGAATGTAGTTAAAACAATTAATTGATTCTGCCTAGTAGATAGGAGGTAAATCTCTAGAATGCATCATAAAGTTACCCATTTATTTTAAATTTATATTCTTCCGTTTTGCTAAGATATTATGTGTTGGAGTATGACAAACAAGATGTTGGTGAATAATATCTTGAGATGCCAAAAAATTTGAAAAATCATTACTGAAGTACTTCCCCATCATCATTGTGCAGTTATTCATGCAAATTAAAATCACTTTTGTATGTGAGATAATTAAACCATGTACGCCTTGATAAATTAGACATAAAGGTAAGTGCATAATTAGCTCCATTGAAATAGGGGTTAGAAAAACCATCAAGTCACTATGCACAAGCTCAAGTTGTGAAGAAACTCTCTTAGACAAATTCTTAGGAAATGGATCTTGGTGTTGTCTCCCTAATGCATAGCTAGAGAAAACTCCCTCAAGAAAAAAACTCTAGGACGACCATCTACCATACCATGAGTGATCAATTCCTTCAAATATCTATAATTGAGATATCCAAATCTTTCATGCCAAAGTTTACTCTCCGAATCTGCATGAGAAACCAGTCTTGTCCCTATAGAGGAAGTGTCATAAAAACCCTCAAAGTGATATAGTATAGAATGATGATCAACATTACCTTGAGAAAAAGTGACTAAGGCTCCAATGAAGTTTGTACTTCTACTCCATGTGGTGTAAACGTCATTATTTTTCCTTGACCATAATGACAATTTTGATAAACAGAAGAAAGCAAATTTGTGGTAATTTTAGGAACATATAGTGCATCTTGAATACTGCCACCATCAATGTGTATATCACCTTTTCCATCAACTGAAAGAAAGGAAGAATCTCTAACCTCAATTTTAGAAGTAGAACTGAAACCTAGAGAAACAAAAGGATCCTTGGAATAAGTCATATGATGAGAAGCACCAAAATCTATAACCCAACCGTTTGCAAGTGGTGACTCGAGATCTCCCAACAACATTAAATTCTTTTCCATGCTGATTGGAAGGAAGTGGAGTGGAGATAGATTTTTTTTTCTTGATTGTGTCCTGTAAGGATTGCATTCACTTATAACACCTATGTTTGTCATGATCACTACCCCCACAAAAATACCATGAAATTCTATACTTATTCTTGGATTGAGAAGTCTCATTAGGTTTAGAGGTGTTTTCTTTGAGTTTAGGAGCATTTTGAGATGGAGAAGGGGTTGCTTTTGTTTTAATTTTTAGTTTTCCCTTGCCCTTAATATTAGCTGAAACTAATGCCTTTTGAGAGGTGGAAGACTCAAGTTTAGACAATTTTGACTCTTCCTAGTTAGTCTTTCACAAAATGTTTCTAAGGTAGGCATTTTGAATGTGTCACCTAAGGCATTCATGCTAAAGAAAAAGTTAGAAGAAAAAAATTTGGAATGGTCCTCTCAACTTGGATAGAATCAAGTAAACACACTCTTCATCGTCCTTATCTCTTCCACTCCCCTTCAACCGTGTCAAAAATTCTTGAACTTGGTAAGATAGTTTATAATTGTTGGAAAATCTTCATCATTAAGAGAAGCGATCTCAATTTCAAGTTCCATTGCTCGATATGATCCACGTTACCAAATAAATCCTCCTACTTCTCCCATATTTTGAAAGGAGAGTCAATATTTTCAAAATGAAAAAAAATAATTTCACTTACATACATTCCTATCAAACCCATACACTCATCAAATTTTCATTGGCACTAAAATTTCTCATATTCTCTAGTGAACATTGGTTATTCTGAAGAATTTTAAGCCCATAATCCTTTTCACTTAATTATTTTTTCCATTCTTGTTATCCATGTGTGGTAACTATTTTTGTTATTTTCTCAACATGATCTAGTGCGAAGTATATAAATACACCATCCTCAAAAAATCACCAAAAGAAATGCAAGAACTAAGCAATGCAACAAGAACCCCACCCAGATTTTGGAACTTTATAATGAGTGCATGTTACAATATGGCACTTTAAAATTATAGTTCAATTCTTAGAATAAATATTTCCAATGGAAATAGCAAAAAAAAAGCAAGCTTTTAGAAAAAATTACACTCAAAACTCGAGTTATCGATCACAAGATACATTTTATTCAATATAATGCTCTACTATTATTTTAGTTGTTGTTAAAACAAAATATAATGCTCTTGCCTTCACCACACAAATAAAATGAAATGGGTTTAGTGTTATGCACTTACTAGTAGGAATCACAAGCTTTAAGCCCTCATATGACCATAGTATATGACCAGGGGCCAAGGATTTTAATGGGTGTGAACAACTTACTATTCTGGGTTCCGGGAGTGCCGCTCATTTTTGAGAAAGTCACATCCAATTTCTCCTTCTAGTAAAACCTACTATTTCTGGACTACGTTGAAAATGACCTTTGCCACCCAAAAGGTAGTCTGTGGATTTTTTTGAAATAGAAAATCTTGCACAAAGACCCGTCAGACCTTTGCCAAAAAGGAAAGAAATGTCCTACCGAAACAATCTTGTACATGCCTCCCTAAAATGATTTGATGCATAAGAAAAGTACCCTTTACAGATCATGAAAAACCCAACAAAACCTAGAGATTAATTTCTTGGGTTTCTTTCCTATCTGACATGAATCTCGAGGCGAACCAATGTGTTTCTCTACAACAATAAAAAAACAAAAAGAAATGATTACCCGTAGAAATGGTCAAGTTTACAGTTGATCTTAGGGTTTTAGCACATTTTGAATCCAATGGAAGCCTCTTTTTTGCATAAAAATGCATGCAACAACAAAATATAAACAAATCCTGAATATATGAATATTTAAAAAAATGTTTGCAAAAATGAAACTTACAGATGAATGTCAACGACAATATCCTTCTCTCGATACCATAAATGGAATGATAATTGAATCATACTAATCCATGAACTTAGATGCTAATCAAACACCACGGTTAATAAGATGAAATAAATTGACCAAGAACTTTACCAAAACTTTTACAAACAAATGAGCAACAATATCATATATTAATATGGAACTTAATGAAATATAATGATAATGGGCCTTGCTTGAATAGGAAAGGAATAAAAATCTAAGAACTGCTCAAGGTTGTATATCGATCCATAAATCAAGGAAATAACTAGTCATCAAACAAGTAGTCAAGACAATAGATTTAGAAGAGAACTAGACATCAAGGATCTATTCAATACCATAGATCAAGTAAACTATACCCGACAACTAGATAATATCCCCTAATATCTAAATAAATAAAAATAAATATCCACACACATAAGTGGGTGAGGATAAATACAAAAAAGGTAAATAAATTACCTAGGTGAACATGAGCTAAGGTAAATACGTACTCTAACATATATGGCAATCCATTTTAAGCCACAATTATATTTTCAACATGATCATCAATCGTTTTTTAAATGAAATAAATCACACTTTAGAGACAATAAAATAAACTTAGGTTGAAATAACTTTATTTCCATTTCAATCCCATTTCAGAGTTTCTACTTCATTTAACAATATAATATTTGGTTCTTTTCTTTTACAAGCACTAACGCATTTAAAATGCAAAAATTTTCCTTCAAAACTCTTAGTAAATTTTACAATTTTAAGGGATTTTCAAGTAACAAATGCAACTTTCCTTTTCCTATTTTCCCATACACATACATTTGAAAAATTGATACAAATCAACCATTTTACAACACATTTACAAGAGATTGAAATTCTTTAGAAATCAAGTTACAAGCCCTCCATTCAAATGGAGACAATATGGTAAAGTTTTCTTTTACAAAGAGGAATCTCATCTCCATTTCTTCAAGGTGCTACAAAGACCAAATATTCACTTGATCTCCACCATCTTCCCAAATTCTAAACACAACAACCAAAATATGGGAGTAGGAAACACTCTCCACCCAACCAATGATCCAATGATGAAGAGAATCTCTCTTCCTCATTGGCCCACGAGCCCCAACAATAAAGTAATGAGAGGTATAAAAAAACCATTGACAACTTAACAAGGCTTCCAAATTCACATTCAAACCAAACATTCAACACAACAAGACAACAACAGAATCACATCAACATACACAAGTTTCCCAATAATAAGACTCTAAAATCAAGGCAAGAAAGAGAAAGGAATATGGGGATCTACTTATGCCTCCCAATGGTTTTCATTCCCACCTTAAAACCTCTAAAAACTCAATCACAACCCACAAAAATTTTGTCTCCCTCAAATAAAAACATTTCTTGTGCCTCCCTCAAAGAAAAATAACTCTTATGCCTCACACAATAGGAAAAAAATATAAACAAAAATTTAAGTTATCACAAGGTGGGGCACCCCTACCTAACTCCCTCCTAAAATGCCCAATAAAAACTTGTATTCCTCCCTCCAAAATATCCTCATTTCCATATTCTCCTACACAACCTAAGGGCAATTTTACTTCCAAAAACACATGTGCAACAATAATTTATTCAAAAATATATGCACAACAATTAGCAAAAAAACATGCGTGAACACCCTACCTTGCCATTGTAGAGTTTCCAATCCACATGCAATTTCCAAGCCTTTTCCAAGTCCAAGCAAGCACAATCCAACTCCAAGCTCCAAACAACACTCTCAAAGCAAGCTCCTCCAAAAGAAAAAGTCTCAAAATAAAACAAGTAACCCCAAAATCTTCAAACAAATTAGAATAAATAGAAAAGAGAGGAGAGAGAGGTGATGTGGCTCCATGTAGGATGCCACATCATTTCTCCTCCATTCTATATCACAAGGTCAAACTCAATCTCCAAATCACAATAAATTTGTGGTTGAGGGAATGAAAACCCTCTTACACACTCAAACCCAAACCCACACCCCTAAAGGACACAATTAAAAAATCTTGTAAGAAATGTGCAATTAATTGCACTTTTTCTCCATTAAAGCACACAAAAATGCCTAAAATGAGCCCCTCTCATCATACACATATAGATTGGGTGACTTTAAGAGGTGTGGAAAAACGTAACTTGTCTCAAAATTGGCTTGAAATTTAAAATCTGAAATTTTCATGCAAGTTTGAGTACACAACACTCAAAAGTAATTAAATT